>JAOEHY010018260.1:7572-26121 GCA_025447955.1 Psilopsiagon aurifrons | reverse complement strand
GAGACCATGTGCTGTCCTGGGCACTGGCAGCAAGGAAGGAGTCCTAAACCCTATGAACACTTGTAAATCTTGTCCTCATAGAAATCAGTCTGAAACTCCTTTAAAAGAAGGTAACCCCTGTGCTTGCTCTGGACTCAAACACCCGTAAGTCTGTGGTCTTCCTTGTGTAACTGTTGATTGCACAGGCACACCTGAGAAATGTTGATGCGGCACTCTGCAGTCTGGGGGCCAGTTTTGGATTTGTCTGCCTTTGTGCGTCAGTGCTGAGCATACAACACACCACCTGCTGACTGCTTGAGGACACATGGAAGAGGATGGCATCTTCTTGTACTTTATGGGTTTTAATTAAGTCTGTATTTCTCAACTTGGTTCTATAAGACAGAAGAGGGTATGTTGGAAGCTTTCTTAGTCATTAGTAATTGTCAGCAGAGAATGCATTTGGGGTTTCTGCTCTGTGCTCAGAAGAGGAAAAAAGTCAGAACATATGTACTTTATTAGTGCTTTTTCTGAACAAAATTCCTAATTAACATAAAGGGTATTCTGACTTAAAGAACTGCTGTTGCTTCTATTTCTTACTATTGCTGGTTTGTTTTAGGTTTTTCTTTCACCCCCCTGAATACGAGAAAGCAGGACAGGAATCTTGAGTTTCTTTCCCTCAAAAATGTTAGTGGTGAACACTGACCAGAGCCACTTCTGCATGGGTGCTGATGACAGAAAGAAGGGCTGGCTTTCAAAGAGCACTGGCCTCTTTGGCAGCTCTTTGAAGATGCCCACTAAGAGCAGCACCATTTGCATTCTCCAAGATCTTCACTCATGCAGCTTTTTGGTGCCCTCCCATATGAACAGTGGGACAGGCAACTTCATTGCCCTGAAGTTACCACTGTTCAGTCCCCTGAAAGTTCAACATTCACAGGGGATGTGAAGCCAGAAAAAGGATGGTGACCACTGGCGGGTATCTGTGACTGTAGACATCAGCTGCTTGGTTCTGCAAGCGAGTTCTGACTGTTGCCTTCAGACCCAAATTCAATGCAGTTACATGGTGGAAAGTGTAGACTAGCAGAGCATTGCAACTAGAATTTTTCCTAGTTGGAGGGAAGGGAAAGCTTTTTACCTCTGAAATTTAGCTTTTGTTCATTTTCACAAGTCCTGTGGCTATCAGTGGATTTTAAGGGTTTTTCTCCTGGCTGGTACTTTGAAATTTAACTTTCTATACAGATTGGAAATGTAATAGACATGTATATTTTCTTCACATTTACATTTACAAACTGACATGTTTGGAATATTTTGTGACCTAATTGCATAATGAAAAAGCAAAGTATATCAACACTCCAAACACACAGAATATGAGAGATATATTTATGCATGCACATACAATGTCAACAGCAAATTTAACTACATTTTTTACAAGAATTACTGAACTGCTGGCAGCAGATTTATTTAAATTAACCTGGCTACATGAGATTTAACATTGGGAAGCAGTAAGGATGGAAATGGTATTTCCTCAGCTTCTATATAGCTATTATTCATATTCAGATTCTTCAGGAATGTTAACTAGAGATTTGAATTATACGCCCTTGTTAATAAACTTGGCTCTGAGAGGTACTTCCGTAGCAGCACTTTCCCTTTGCCTTGGTTCCAGCAGTTGAAGGTGATATCTGCCTAAATTCTGTTCATTCTACAATACCTCAGATGCATCTGGATGGCCCAGAGAAAGGTTGCATTAAGTCAAGAACCTAGAGAAACAGAAGTGGCTTTGTCGTATAAGGTGAAAATGCTTAGGAAGCCCGTGAAGTGGGTGCTGTGCACTTAGTTTCCTTGGAGTTCCATTTTCACAAGATTACAGAACAGTGTAGTTCAAATTATAGACCAGGTAGGCTGTGTTTCTGATTCGCTGCTCAGATGTTCCCAATGGCTCTGCTTTCTGAATGAGAATGATTTTACTGCTCCTACCATGAACTATCACTGCCTACCCCTATATGTGCAAAATCTCATGGAGGATTTGTATTTTTTGCCACAACATTTACATCTACAAACTACTTTCATAGTCTTAAGATATCTTAAGAAATTCAGACACATATAATTTTCTCCTGCAAGAAGCTTTGTATAAATCAAAGGGTTGTTGTGTTTTGTCCTGTTTTGTTTTGGTTTTCCAAAATAAAGTGACACTCAATGTAGTAGCAGCATTGAAATACAGCACAAATGACCTAAATGCTCCAGGACAAGGGTGATTGTTCCTGGCATTCGATACTTATCCTTGAAGCCCTTGATTGACAACTGAGGGCAACACTACATTTGGTCCACGCACTTCTGCAACTGCAGAAGATATTTTAAAAGACAGAAACAAGAGGCTTTTTTTCTAAGCAGGGTTCAGTCTTTACTGGAAAAGTAAGCCAGAAGAAGAAGGGTAATATCTCACTTGCAGATTACCACTTTGCTGAGAATAAAATAGAATATGCATCCCACAGTAATGTCTTAGTGGCATTAGGGTCTGGTTCTGATCTCAGACACAGGCATAATTACTGTGAAATCATCTCTGTAGAAGCATAAGCAAGATTCTGTAAAATCTTTTCTACGTATTTACCCAGGATTAAACCTGATTCTCACTGTGAAACTGACTTGAAAAAGCAAAGGATCCTCAAAGGTTAAGACAAACTTCATCTGCAGACAGGATATTTTTTGTCCACAACACCCTTATCCACATGAATTGTCAGCTACAAGCACACGCAATGTGTGCTACAGAGTCATGATCACAGTGGGGCAAGAGAGGCACCAGATGGTGAGAGATATGAGGGCCACAACCTCAGGGTGCTCTGCAGGGCCAGGGCAGGCTCTGGAAGAAGCATCTGGCAGCTGAAAGGAGCATAGAGGGCAGCAAGTCTAGGCGGGAGAGAGCTCCAGAGGAAAGAACACTGCGGGGAATAAAACAAATGTGTCCAGTGTACCAAAATGCTCTGCCCCTGTCTGAATACAATAAACAGCTTTGTGCATGGACCTGCAAGACCTGTGTATAATCAGTGCTTGGTTAATTTACCCTATTAAAATAATTCTATGCACGGAGAGAGGAAAATCCATGAGCATTTACTGTACCTGAAATTCACTTGCATAAACAAAATCTCTGGTATTGCTTTACACATGATTTCACTTACCTCTGGTTTATACCACTGTAATCCCAGTAATTTCAGCAGACATTTTACACTGCAGCTTCTAAAGCCAGAGTGTGTCCTTTCCAACAGACTTTAAATCTTGTGATCTTGGAAGGGATTTTTCATCTTGTGGGATAAAAATTTTTACTGAGAATATTCAGGCCACAGTTTTTGTATGCATTTTAAAAATTGTGTGTAAAGGGCTATAAACAGCCTCTGTGGAAACGAAAGTTTGAAATGCTGAAAGTTTGAAATATTTGCGAGATTCATTGATTCATTAGGCATACATTTCCAATAGCAAGAATGATTGTTCTCTGCAGATTACCCCACACAGCATTCATTACATTCAATCTTTTGTCTAAAGTGTAGGTCAGTAATCTATAGATCTGAAATTTTCCCTTTTAATTTCTCAGTTCACAGTGTTTGACATTTGACCAAGATTAGGTTTTGCTTATTTCAGGGTATGTGATGACTTTATCAGAATCTTAATTAAGAGGTTCCAAGATTAAATTTTAACCTCTGTCATGCTTAGTTTGTAGCGTTCATGGACAAACACAGTATATACTCTACATCTTTTTAAGGAAACTTCTTTTCCTTAGATTGTTTACATTAGCAACATAGTCCCTCGTTAAAACAAAAAGCCTGCACAAGGAAAAGAGAACTGTGCAACTCCACTAGTATCATCCCTCCCTCGGTATCCCTGCAGATCAGTACTGCATGCTGCTGCTCTCCATTCCACATCCTTAACTGTGTGCTGAGAGGTGATGGTCATTCTTCTGCTAAGAATTGTCCTCCGTAATGCTCAAATGTTGTTAAAATGTGGGTTACATGTCTAAAACCACAGCAGCCAGCTGTAATAAACTCTATGACAAACATTACTCTGACGCCAATCTCCTCGTTGTAGCGCATATATTTATGACACCCCCAAGGTACTGTATGACATTGTGGGGGCACAGTGACTAAAATAATGAGCGGCCGCTGTACAGTAACATGTCATTTTACAGTACGGAACCTCTGTACGGTAAGCATGGCTCCACACAAAGATTGATTAGAACCAGATGATAAAAATTGCATTGCAACTGGCACCACTATGAGCTTGCTGGAATGATTATTAAAATGGTAGATTGGTCTTCCTGAAGCGTACACATGTTCCCTATGGCACCTTCTGGTGGAGTTGAAGTTCCAGATGTCAGAAATGGGATGGAAATGGTTGTAGTTGACCTCACTGATATATAAATAATTATACTGTTGGTATGCAGTACAGAGGTCACACACCTAAAAACTCCAATCAAAACAAGCATTCTTGTGGTCCTTTTTCTGGTACAGAATTCAGAAAACCTGCATTCAGTTCCTTGTCTCTACTATGTACTGCCTGTACCACTAAAGTGACATCCCTATGGGTAAAGGCCTAATCCAGTTGCTGTCACTGGCAAAATTCTCCCTGACTTGCACAGAGAGAGACATTAGTTCTTAACCTTTATGTTCCTCATCTAGTAAATAAAGAAGATACTTCATTTCTCCTAGAACATCTGCCTATTTTTTCTTTATTTAGACTATAATGTTTTGGACAAAGACTGTTGCTAATTTGGGCCCTTCTATGAAATTAAGGTAGGTAGTAACCTGTGTCATCCCCAAGTCAAGCAACACCAGCATGTGACAGCCCAAATATCAGCACCTTAGGTTTCTAAAAACCAAGTGTGCCTGCCAGTGAGTAGAAAAATACAGCTAACAATTTGTCAGAGGCTTACACGATCATGCTGTGGCGTTCAAGTGGTCCTGTCCTATGGTTAGCCCTCCAGTGCTTTTCCCATACCTTCACAGTCAGCACTACACTAGGTGCACAGAAAGAATAAAGATGTTCTCCTACAGCTCACTGGGAATTCAGAGCAGCTTGGCTGCCCCAAGCATTTAGAACAATTAGACCATTCTCTATAAAATGCTCAAATGATTAGACAAACGTCTGATCATTCCAGCACAGCTGGTACTTTTTGAAGTGGCCATTCTCAGTTGAGCCAGATTAATGCGGTTAAGAATATTAAACTTACTCTTAGATAATATCTAGCACAAAGGCCCTCAGTCTCAGTTAAGATCTCTCTGAGTTACAGTGACATAAATAAGACTGAAATAATTACTGTGGGAATTAACTGATATTTAGCAATTTCCATTTTATTACAGCATTTGCCCTTTGAAAGCTGAAGTGATAGGTTCTATAGGAACATTCGATGCTTGTGGAAACACAACTGTAATTAATGATAATGGCAAGATCAACCGAGACTAAAATGTGATGAAGTCTCATAGAAAGTTTACAATTTAAACAAAAATATATTTGCAACATTAGTGCATTTAAAAAGCATTTGTTCAGGTTGCTCTACGCATGCAACAGAAGTTTTAAATAAGTACTGGAAGAATTCTTTTCTTGTCCAGAACTCCCAAAGTTGAAATGATTCTTGTAGTTCTTCCTTGGGTGAGACAATCCATTCTACTGGTGAGACCATGTATTTCTACAGTCTAGTAATATCTTCTTCCAGCTTGATACATTTTGTCTTACGCTACAGTACAGAGTGAATAATTTTCCATTATAAGTAGGACTGTTTTCTCACTTCAGCAGAAAAAGAAATGCTTAATTTTCATCTCACCAGCATTTAATTCACTTTGGGTCTATTTCTCATTCTAGCTAGTTGTGTAAATCATGCCCATCTGTTTCTCTGCAAGTCAAGTGATAGTTTTTATTTTTGAAATGTGTTCTTCTTTTTGTATATTGCAATACATCTTAGAATAGTATTTTGCTGACCGATTGACTAAAAAGAGCACTAAAGAGTTTCCTTCACACCCATGAGGTTCACAGTAAGTGCAAAAATTTTTTTTTGGTCACAGCAAAAATGAAAGCAATTATTTTCAGGAGTGCCAGGTCTATGCTATGTGTTCACAGTCAAAGGCAAACTCTAGTTTCTAAATGCAAATGATATAATATAGTCTCTCAGCTTTAGAAGAATGTTTAAGAATAAGAAACAGAAAAATTATAGCTTAAATCCACATGACAGCCTTCTGCTCAGATAATTAATAGAGAGCAGGAAATAAAATATAAAAAGAAGGAAAAGCAAAACAAAAGGAAAAGGGAGATGCAGCCATTCAGCAGTAAAAATTGTGAAATGATTCAAGGGGGTCACTAATAATGGAAAAGTAGATTCTTTAGTATCAGATGAAAATATGAATGGATCTTGAGAATTTGTAGAACATCTTTGCTATCATATATTATAGCGGTTTGACCCAACTTGTCCTAGCTGTTGTCCACACCGATGGGGAAAAAATTCTTTCTGACCTCAGAAGCACATCTCAGCTTGGGCTCCAGCTGCTGTACAAGAGTAATTTTTCCTTACCTCATTCCCTTCCCATGTGACAAAGACCAGAGCAGGTAGTAGATACAGATATTTGTGATAATTTTCTGTCATATATTCAAAGGGAAGAAAGACAGCACAGCGTGTCAGAGACATACCACCTCTAAGGGCTGCTCCTGGAAGGAGTAGGTTACCCAGGGCACCCAAGTTGCTCAGAGCTACTGCTGAAGACATGAAGACGCGGCTTTGTCTTTGAATTTCTGGCTCCTGTTGCAGTTACGCTTTTTCTTTTCAAACTTACAGAAAAAAAAAAAAAGCAGTTGCTTTAATGAGATACTTCAAATAATGTCACACAGTGCTGAATAGCTCCCTTGTCAGGCTACCACTTCACTGTCCTTCCATAAATAAGATACAGAGGGGCACTGCTCTGAGCTCTCTCTTTCATTCAGGAATAAGCTATTGGCTCCCTGGATTTGTGCTCTCTACTGCAGGGCTCCTGGAGCAAAGACAAAGAATCTTCCTAAGCAACTCTGAATGTCGAGTGGACGTATAGTTTCATCTGTTTTGAGGCATTTTTCACTTTATTCTCCAGCCTATCTGTCCAAGGATGCACAGGTTACAAAATTACACCATTTGTATCTTCTTCCAGGCTGCTGGCAGGCAGTTTCCCCTGCCTCCCCATTCCCTTCTCCTCATTATTTTTGGTACTCCTTGACCAATTTCAGCCCCACGTAGCAGATGGTTAGAGATCGCAAATACAACAAACATTTACACTGAAATCTAGATGCTGATTAAAGATGAGAGACCCTACTGGTGCTTCTTCTGAAGTAAATGAGATCTCTTTAGTAGCATCTAGCTAGTCAATCAGCTGTCATGCCCTGACTGGCCATTTAGCATGCACATTTTACCAGGCTATACAGCTGAAAGCTGAAAAAATAGCTTGAACTCATAAGAAGTGCTGGTGAGGGGAAAGCAAACCTAACACCAGTGGGCTGGAGAACTACTCTAATACAAAGAAAGGGTATGAGGCTTTGGGAAGTTGCTACAAGTACTGCAGGGCAAGCTAGGAGGATAGTAGGAATCATGGCAGCAAAGCAAAGGAACATAAGGATGAGCTGAGTGTATTGTGGCGAGAATACTTCAAAGGATATACTATACAGACACAAAGGAAACCCAGCTTCACCAGTCCCACTGTCTGTGGATTAACTACTTGGGCACAGTTACCTCACCAGGACTTGAGGAGTGGAAAAGAGTCCGTGGTTTGGAGATCCCAAAAGAACACAAGCAATTGAGTCTGCAGTATGGGTCTTCCTGCTATTAAGCAGGAGGGACTGAGAAAGCCCACCAACAACTCCAGCAGCAGCTCCAACCATTTTGATCCAAAGGCATCCCAGAAACTTCAAATAAAACAATCACTTTTTATTTTCCCTGCTCAGACAAGTCAAACCGGGACTAGGCTGTGTACCTTTCATGCTGCGTGACTAAATTCCACCTGGCTCATTGCTTTTCCATTTCCATTTCATGGCTTGATTCTCTGCTATCTTAATTTGTGCAATTATATTGCTTCTTCATTTCCATGGATCTGAATTGAGAACACAGAACAGCAGAACAGGAAATTATTCTCCAGTCTTGCAGGATCCTCATCCTTCCCCCACACCTTTTCTGACCAAAATTGAAGTTTTCCAAAAATGTTAGAGGAAACAAGATAAAACCTATACCTTTATGCTGTAATAGCCCTGTGATATGGGCGTTCACACAGGAACTGTATCACCACCTGAACATATAGCAGGGTTAATTTAGCAGGATTCAGATCCAAGCTTATAGCAGTTTATGAATGCTTGATTTTTCATATACAGTGTTTGCATCTAAACATACAAAATGTGCAAACACATATCTATGGATATCTATTCTCTGTATGATGTGTGATACAGAAAAATCTGCAAAAATATTTTCCCAGCCGTGCCATCAAAGGCAAGCTTTTAGCTTTTCAGATTTTTTATGCATACGTGTATTGCATGCATGTTCGTGCGTGTGTCTGTACATATGCACAGGTACGTACATATACAAAAATGTGAAAGTGTTGTCATGATTCCAAATATGTTTACAGATGAACTAAGTCAGAATGAGTGCTTCTGCATGCAGCTCCCACTGCAGTGAGATTGGACACCTGTTCACCTCAGCCATCAGTGAAGCTACAGGACGGCGACAACTCTAGTCCCATACAGTTAAGGTGTTATGCTGTTTGTGAACTATTTTATTCTTTCAGTGAATGCAATCTCTCAGAGTAGCTGAATTATAGGATGAGATGGCGACTGCCTCACTCAGCATGTGCAGTGTCATAGCAGGTTCTAACAGACCTTGGCTGGATTCAACAGCCAAAAGGGAAAGCAGCACAGAACAATCAGTTACATTCCTGCTGAGTTGCACTGATGGACAGATAATCTGCTGCATTATGCACATGTCCTTCACTTGATTAAATAATTAAGCAATAGGTGGACATCTCTTCCTTAGAGTTTAAAATCATTAAGCAAATTTATTTGGAAGTATTCCTTGACTTGCAATTATTCCTATTAGATTTAATAGCACCACAGAATGATGTGGGCAGCCAGCATCTTTCCTGATGCATTTCAAGTGATGGGCTCATGCTGTGTAATTTGAAGTTATATTACTACTTGTTATTTTTTTTCTGCTTTGAAATACTTTGTTTTCAGCACTATGCATACATTCATCTTAATTCTGGGAAGACTTTGTGTTGCCTGCCTTTCAACAAGGACTCCTTGTTTACCAACAATTGTCTTGAAAAGTAAAAAGATCAACAAAGCAGTTGATCAGAAGAGCAGTCATTGCTGACTTGTTGTTCTTTGGTAATGGTCATCAAATGTATAGGTATGATTTTTCTACACAAGGAATAAAAGAAAAGCTAATTGTACAGACTACTATATTAAATATTAAATATATTTCCTGTCTTCCTTGGAAGATAACTCAATAATATAACAAAATAATCACACTTTATCTCCACAATTACAATATTCTGTGCAGTGCCTTAGCAACTTGTAATGATGATACAAAGGGATTCTTTTTTCTTTACCAGTACTCACTTCACTTTTAAACAGAACTTGACTGAGATCCACCTTTATTGCATGGTAAAGGAAGAGCACAGCAGTTGAATCTCCAGCCATTTGCTCAAATCTTCGTGAACCTCTGCTGATGACCAAGAAATCTCCAGACACTTATGAAAGCTACTGGTGCATCAGGAGGTGTTCTCTCCCTTTGGCCTTTTCAAATTGAATTTCAAATTAAATTTTCTCATTAAATTTGGAACCCAAATGAGCATGGGAGGGAAGGAAAGAATAAGATGAAAGCAGAAGTATGTTTTTATCTCATGTCCCAGTCTATGTAGTAACAAGGCTGTTTGCATAGCAAATGATGATGGTTGCTTCACTCTCTTGAAAGCATCTAACCAAGAAAGTGTCCTTGCTGAAGGAAGACCTTGCTTTGTATTTAATTATCCATTTTTAATAGGTATTGAAAGTAGCTATTAGAATATGGTGAAGATTAGAGTCTCTCAACATTTCAAAAGATTTCATTTCAATGGAAATGATTTTTTTTTAGTGTTAATTATTAATTTTCTAGTATTCTGTTACTTACGAACTCAAGGTGCTTACAATGGAAGTTTAAGTGCAAAATTTCTAAATCATCTCTAAGCAAGTATAGTCCAGCACAGTGTTTTTCTTTAGCCCCTCTGAAACAATTCCTTTGTGTGCCAAACCTCCTTTGAAGACATTTTGGTCCACACGCCCTAGGGCTCCAAAACTATTGGTGGCTATCACTGATTATGCAGTTGCTTTCTCTTTCTAAAAATTTCTTCTGATAGGGACTCTGGTTCACAATTATCCTTTATTTGGCACTTAAACCAACAAAATATTAAGGTGTATTTCTGTTCTTCAGTTTCTTTCTCAGAGTAAGCAGTTTCTAGGCTTAGAACATATTCCTTTTCTGTGTCTAATATCTGGCCTGACCTCCAGTCAGTCCAAACATTTCCTTCTATGTTGTCCTGATTAAGCTTCCTCGGAAGCAATCTATTGAAAACCAACCTTGTATATTTGTTAAACCTCCATTTCAGGAAATTTTATGATCAGACAAATGAAATTATCAAATCTCTCATGAAAAAATCCCTTGCTTTCTTCAGATTTGAAAAATCTGTCTTGACTAGTGAGCATTTCTTTCACTCAAGAGTAACTCATTTGAATGGATCATCACAGTTCAAAAAACACATCTTTTCATCTCCGTACAGGATACAGGATTTTTCACATTACCACATGTGACAAGGAAGCACAGGAGTTCTATATTCAAAGTGGAACCTATGGTTTAACACAAATGTACACAGAGGAACCCTACAAACTTCTCCAGATGGTAACACAAGGTTTACAATACCCGTTTTGTGGCAGTGGAGCTGGAACAAATACAGAAGGGTGACTGACTGCAATTCCAGCATGAAAATCTCCTTTAGTTCCACTCATGTGGAGCAAGAGGAACCACAAACACTGGTACAGCACTTTAAGTGGCAGGATTCCTTACTGCCTTATCAGTAGGGGCATTGCTAGCTGCTTTCCTTCTCCTCTGTTGCACTCACAGGCTTTGTGTCTCTCTTCAGTTGATTAGCATTTTGAATTTTGCCACAAGATCATTCGGTTTCTATAGTGATCTTGGCACCACTAGTTTAGGCTCATCTCCTACTAGTCATGGCTTACTTGCATCAATGAACGCATTATTTTCAACTGCGTTTCTTTTATTCCTGCATCATCTAAGTCATTATATTTATATGCAGCCAATGAGATCAGCAAGTTTCTAAATTGCCAGAATATATAGAACAGTCTGACAAACTGTACTATATTCCTGCCTATTAATGTGCCATTATGTTGGGAAAACAGAGCATAAGTAAACACTAATTAGGAAAATAAGTAGAAAAAATAGACCATTTCAGTACAGCATTCAGAAACAAAAATCTTAGAGATGTGGAAGTTAAAAAGTCAGAGCATGCTAGTTTTATAAAGATAGAAGTATTGAGTCCTAAAAGCTACAGCAGGGACTTAGCAGAATGAAAAAATAAGGCTAACTAAAGTCCAGTATTGTTTCTGCTTAGTTGAAGTTGTGGCTATTATTTACCGCAATGTGCATAGCACGGGAGAGATCTCATGTTCTGATCTACCTTTAAGAAGGCAGCTGTAAGTCAGATAAATGTGCTTTTCTAATTCTGTATACTGAAAATACTTAACAATTGTCTACACTAATCTGCCTTTTAGCCTTCAGTAGCCACTATAATGATATTTTGTTCTCTTGGATGATGAGTGTATATGATGAAGGAGGCCTCTGTTTCCAAACAAGGAGGGAATTCAAGAAGAATTTGTCACTGAATAGGTCGGCTAGTAGATAAAGCCAAAACTTTCCCTAGATACAATTTATTGTTCTTCCAGCACAAGTAATACAAAATGTACTAATGTAGCTTAGCTATGACTGTGAAAATAAGGACTTTGTTAATACAGTTTATTAAAATATATTTGACTTTCTCTGATTTCAAATCATGTTTTCAATAAAAGTATTGGAATTCTAGATTATATTGAGGCAAGCCTTTGAAAAGGAAATTAAAGCAGGTAGCAAATGTTTCCATTTCTATGGAAGACAATTACAAAAATGTGAAGTTTTGTAGTAAGGATAGGTAGTTCAGAATGCAAGTGAGTTCCTTAATGATCATTGTGCTCTACTTTTCAGTAACACACATGAGGAAAAAAAGAGCTAATGAGAATGAGTTTTCAGGGATAGAAATTGAGGTATGGCTACTGAATGTTATGTTTATACCCATCCAGTTAATATGAACCTGTGAAACCAACCTGAAGCCCCAGAGAAGGCTGACTTTGAAGCCAAGACCACCTCTAGCCTGCCACAAATTTTGCTAGCTGTTTTATTAAAGGCATATCCAGTAGAAAAAGACTTATGTACTTTAAAAAGCCTCTCCCCAAAGCAACATCTCTGATGAGAGGAAAAAGGTTTATTTAAGGATTTTCAGAACAGGGACCAGTTATTATTTGTATTTATGTTTCTCTTAGCTCTTGCAACAAGTGATTTTTTTCCAGTCGCAATCTTGCCAGCTAAACTGTGCAAGATTGGTTCTTTTCGTTAAATAATAGCGTATCTTAAGCAAAGCTGCAAGAAAGAGTGAACTAGAGGGGACAAGTTTAAGGTCTCACTTCCCGGCACTGTGGAACACTGAATTGAAATTTTTTATAAGTGTTTTGTTTTGTTTTTAAATTTATCACTGAAAAATACTGTACCAGGTTTAAGCACATCGCAGGTTGGGGTCAGGTCTGCAGCTGATGTGCGTTGGCATTGCTTTGTTCTTTTGATTGTTCATTTCATACAGCAGCCAAAGATCTGGTCTCCAATAAATGTAAAATTTTATTATATTTACTCCGACATAGTTCAAGGGTAAAAAAGAAGGTGAAATTGCTCTACACCTAGAACAGTTCATGTTCAGATTCTCTAGACTATATACTCGCAAAGTGGGACGGAGGCTTCAGAATCTTGCAAAGCCCTTCCACTGCTGCCTCCTCCTACATTTTGCAAGTGAATTCCTAACCCAAGGTGATTTTGCTGTTGGATTCAGGCACCTCCAAAGCTGTATTCTAGCTTGCTGGGCAATGAGACCCAGGTGCCTTTGTGGATCTGGGCCTGAGAGAAAATATTTCTGAAGACAACTGTATTAAGCATAACAATATCAGAGACAGACACTGAAGTGGAAATGGGATGAAGGTTTCAGTCTGTAACTAAGTACAATACAGCTGACTCAGGAAAATTTCTGATCAAAGAGTCATTTAAAAATCTAAAATCTAAGCTATTTCTAAAGAGAAAAATTAAGGAAGTAAAGAAGATATAAATTTGTAAATAAATAACTTGAGGCCCATGATTTACTGTGTCAAATGACTATAAATGCTGAGGAGCAATTCAAAGTTATATAGCTACACCTCAAAATGTGAAAAATACAGAGAACATTAATACACAGCTCATTTCTATTTTTATCTAATGTTTTCAAATCAGACAAGCAGGAGAAAAGACAAATACATTGAAGAAAACCAGATTATCAGGAAAAGAGGAGGAGGGGGTTATAAACATTCATAAGATTTCAGCAGGTACTCAAAAATCAGTATTATAAACAAGGCAGGACATGAGTCACACTTATTTGGAGGTTGTTGTATGAGTTCTGTACATAAACAAAATGTATTGGTTAGGCTCTAGCACAAGACATATCCTGAGCCATCCTGAAATCTGTGGTTGCCATTATGCAGTACATCCTGGCTCCTCAGAACTAGGCAAATCCACCTGCTTTGGAAGCACTACCAAAGGAAAATCTCTGCTCGATAGAAAGATATTCCATATGACAAATGTTTCAGCAATATGATGTTATCAACATATTCACATTCATTACAAAATTACAGTATGTTAGTTTTCTTTTTCAAAGAGAATAATATAATTAACACATTTCTATGCTTGTAGCATGTTTATGTGGAATAATCTTTTCTTTTTTTTTAAATAACTAATTTCCCTAACATACCATTTCATTAAAAAGTATATGTAATATCGGTAAGATGCTGTGCTTGAAAAAACAGCGTTCAAAAAATGTTCTCCTAGCTTTCACAAAAGGCGACTTGTCACTATAAATGGCCAAGGGATAGTAAGCTTGTCTCACCTGTGTGTGCACCAAAATGACTGCTCCTCATACCTTTCCAGTTGGAAGCAGAAAAGAAAATCAGGCAGCTGCCCCAGCAACTGCCCAGTCATATTTTGGAACTGAGAACAGCTATGGAGACAGCTGTGAAATATTCATGCTTTCTGCCCCCATTTAATCAAACCTGAATGTCCAGACTCTTCACTGCCTACTGGAAGAAGATAGGTTCCGAGTTTTTCTGATTTTATCAGTTTTGTTGCCTGCCTGATAATTTTGCTCACTAGCATGATCTTTGGGCATTTGAAGAAGCACACTACCAGTCTGACAAGCGTTCCAATTTCTGAAGCATCCTGAGGCTAATTGTCAGACATCAGCATTCACGACAGTTTTCTGCCACATATCCATCTAAACAGACATGACCCAGGAAACAGGACGGAAGCTTCACCCTCTATCATGTGCCTCATCTGCAGGCAGGACAATCCAAAGGACTTCCAGTTCCCTTTGCTGCATTCCACTCTCCCTCTGCACAAATATTAGTGTATTCAAGATGTTAAGAGAAGGCATCCTTGTAAGTACAAAGATTTCAGCCATGCAACCTTGTTAATGTCTCCTTGAGCCTCTGCCATCCACAGTCTCAGCTTCCTTCTTCAACCAGAAAATTATTGGCACTTTTTCTCTTCCAGTAATTGATAAAAGTCCAATAATCTCTTTCTCTACTTTTCTTATTACTCAGTTCATGTGCTCAGACAGTAATCTATTTGCTTTAGTCCTGGTTACGTTTTGTTTATGTCACTTCACAGAAGTTTGTTGTTTTCACTGTTGGTAATGACTTGATTTGGCATTAATTCCAATTTTCTTTGCACTAATGGAGTCTCTTCTTGGCTGCCCTAATTAATTTCAGGGGGTATAACATGTCTCATACAGTGTAAACATCCCCTTAAAAGTGGAACGTATCATGTGTACATCCCATTACGCTAGTGATGATTAATAAGGTGGGCAATGCAGGAGAAGGAAGAGCAGTTTTCCTTTCTCATAAATACAAGCCAGTGTCATGAATGATATGAAGAAATTTATCTCAAGGACAATACTACCAGACTAAACCTTGCCTCTTTCACTAGATTTAATTTGTTGTTTGTTTCTACTTCAGTGTTACAACATGCAGCTGCTATTAAATATTTCATTTTACAGCTTTCATGTTCATATTCTAAGGCTTGAGGTTATTTGCTCAACTACTGACCTGAACACAAAATAAAGAGCTGGTAAAGATCAGTTTAGGTCTAGGCACTTTAATCAGAGAAACAAATGAAGCAAATTATATTCTAGTTCAGAACCTTTAAACAAGTTACTGTAACCATAGTGTTGCTCAAATCCCCTTGCTGCAATTACAAAAAAACAGCACGACGAAAAGAAAATATTAGGTTTGGTACAGTCACCTCTGAACAATTTATCAAATTCTGAATTTTCTGCAGAATAATAATCCTTGTCCGTCAGAATGCAAAGTGACTTATCCTGTGACGTGTCTAATTGTATATTTTCAGGATTTTCTGTGGAAAAGGCCCATGACAATAATTAATACCTAATGCTATAAACACCATTGCTTTGGGTGTTGCCTAGCAACCAGCATCCCATAGGCTTCCTAAGGGGCCTCAAATAAAAGCAGGAGAGCAATCCTTTTGTACCACTGTGGGGGAGAAGCAGCTTTGTTCTAGGCTGCTGCTCTGCTTTGGCTGTTTGTGGAGTGATCTCTGCAAAACAAATCTCCCTTTAGAGGTTTCATGTCTAAAAAACCTTCTCAGAGGCTAAACAGAAGCCAAATGCTGCACATGTGGATTTCTTTGTACTTCTGGATACATTTTAAGATCAGAAATACAACCACTATCTTGTTATCTTCTGATAATGAAGCCTTGTCTCCAAAGGAAGTGTTTATGTGGTTTCATTTCTACTCCTAATTAGAATAGACTCCCCTCTGTGACAGAGTTCATTTTTTTTATAATCAACTGAGTTTTTGGACAAGCTATACATTAAATTTAAAAGAGGACTAGGGCTGTGTAGTGGTTTTGTACAAATACTTTTGTATCGCAGTGGTATATACAGTGGAGAGTAGAACAAATTTCACCAGAATGCAGTCTTTCTCAGATGTGAAAGAATTCCTGTTTGATAGTGCCATATTTTTTAAGTGCCAGTTCATTTCCATGCAAAATCTTTATTTTAGCATAAGAACATCTAAATCTCATTTTATTAAAGGAATATATTTACTCAGATGGCCACTTCAATAAGAGCAAGAGGCTGGAAACCAGTTTTCCAGCATTTCCTTTCTCAGCTACAGTTTCCAAACTGCTCTGTGGGCCTTTGCAAGTTACTGAGCTTTTCTTTTATTTTTGTTTTTACATTGAAATAACTGCTGAAATATCTTCAGACCCAGAAAGATATTGTGGTGCTTAATTGGTAGCTCCTACGTTATTTGATAGTCCTGAAGGAACATTTAGCAAAATCAGGACATGTTTAATTTTTTTCACAAACAATGCAGAATTTATACAGTTTTAACCTAACACATTCAAAATTATTTGAATAGAAAAGATACAGTGAAAAATATGGTTTTAAAATAATCATTTTATTGTCAGAACTGTGTAATATGTTTGCTAGAATCTGGAAGAGGTTAGACTAACTGACTAATAATCCAGTCCTGTGTTTCTATGAATCATATTTTGTAGCTGTTTTAAAATAACAAAGATCAAATATTATGCAGACATTCTTCATTCCAAATCCAGTGACTTTCCTTTTTTCTGCCTTTGTCCAGCAGGAAGATTATTCAGTCTTTTGAGATGTTTTGTAAAGTCATTATATTCATGCAGATTTCTGGCTGCAGCATATGTTCTGTAGAGCTTTGGTTTTATATTCACACCCCATCCTGAAATCTCAGAGGAAATTGTCAAGGCACAGAAGGCAGGAGAGCCCCACCATGCATTAAGAGTTGATGAAACTCAGGACACTCAGCACTCTTTCTGGTTTTACAACACAGCTGATTCATACTCGATTTTTTAATTTCATTCCCTCTTAATTCCCAGCAAATGACACATTGAGGGCCAAAGGCCCATACAATCTAAATGACAGTGCAAGACATCTCAATCTTGAGGAACATGCTGTGCAAAATTCTAATGAAAGATAATCTTAAGGATATTCAGAATTTAAATGGTACACCAAAGCCAGAATCCCTAATCCGTGACTTAAAGACTTCAGCGCAGTTGCAAGTTGAAAGATGTTTGTGTTTGACAGGGAAGACTAGACAGGGTTATCTCCATACTGCTCTTTGCTTCTCATCTGTCTGTCTCATTTACATGCAAATAAGTGAGTTTTGCACATATACTGAATGCCACATGAATTACGATTTTGCCTTTTTTGCTTATGATATTTTTTTTTCTGATTGAATCATTCATCAGCACTTGTGTTACCCACAGACTTCAACCACACTTACATGAGTTGCTGGTCTTTAGTTCAGATCACTGTGAGTCTTAGCAATATGTTCGCATTAGTTCATTTTATGGAACACGCACTCTCAGATCTCTTGCCTTTTCACAGAATTATTTTTAACTTTGAGAGTGTAAAAACCATGACATTGCAAAAAGTTGAATTGCATCAGTAAGAAAGTGCATCACTTTCCTACAGGCAAGCAGATTTGTTCCTTTATTCTAGCAAATGTTTGTTTTCCAGGAGGGAGTTAACTCCTCAGCACAATGTTTTCTGTTTTTTGTCAGCAGCAAAGGAGCTAATTCTCCTGGGCCGTGATTCTATGGTGTCAGTGATGGAGCTAACAATCTATTGAAGCTGTTTTATTTCATTAACAAGGGAATTTATCCCTAGTGAAGCATTTTGATACAAACAACATTTCCTTACCAATTCCCCATATAGAAGTTCAATCCAAGTGCTAAGGTAGTTACCACCTTACCAAAACTGATACTTCTTGGCAATGAATTGATTACCCTCCCTTGAGATTTTAATTCTACAATTATAAAGTAAAGGTACTCTTGAAGCTGTTTCCTGTGCTGAATGTCCACATAAACTGCTCCAACAGTTTGCTCTCAGAGTAATATCTGAGCTTTGGCAGAGAGGGCAGCTTTCACTGTGTGCGATATCATTTCAATTCCAGCCAAGTTTCTTCTGAGATGCAGAGGTCCACTTTGGCAGTGGTACAGCTTCATCCCTACAGGGGGGCATTTAGCAATCCAATTTTGCCCATAGGATGTCAGCAGCATAAGAAAATTCAAAATGAACCTTTTGCATAATGAAAAGAGAGAAATGCCAAAACAGTGGGACAGCAAACAATGGATTCTTTCCCAAATAAAGAAAACAAAAA
>JAOEHY010018259.1:0-17714 GCA_025447955.1 Psilopsiagon aurifrons | reverse complement strand
CCCTTATCATTATTATTATTGGTGGTAGCAGCAGTGGTTTGTGTTATACCTTAGTTACTGAACTGTTCTTATCTCAAACTATGGAAGTTACATTCTTTTGATTCTCCTCCTCATCCCTCTGGGAGTTGGGGGAGGAAGAGGGGGGAGTGAGAGAGAGTCTGCTTGGCTTCCTGAGTTACGACTTGGCTTAAACCACAACACAGGGTTAGTTAATCATGCCCTGGGCATCATGTCATCAGAAGACTCTGGATGGAACCAAATTTTACTAAGCCTATATATTTATTGGAAGTATAAAATTAGCAGTAAGGCTGATGAAGGCATTATCAGAAAAGGCAAAACTAGAGTTTGAAAACAAAACAAAATTAAAGTAAATTTAAAACATCTATCTTGAATGAAAGAATCTTGAAAATTCTCAATAATGCTTCAGAGTGAAGAAAACCATTACCCTTGGATATGTTCTGATGTGGCCTCTCAATGTGACTGCAAGCCTCATGCTGAAATGTCTTCAGGAGGTGCCTATGTTAGGACTTGAAAGAGCACGCTGGACATATTGGTTATATTGCATGTGTCATAGTTCTCCTTTCTGATTAGTTTAAAAGAAGCATCTGCAATGCTCCTCCTGGCATTGCAGATTTAATGCCAACACAGTACAATTTAATCATGTGCTACAGCAGGTGTTTAGCAGACTATTCAGGACATTAGCAGAGAATAAGACCAGAGCTGTTGTCTAGGGGAATGAACAAAGTGATGTGGGAAACTGTTCAGTAGTTCTCAGCAATGGCATGGATACCTTGATACCCTCCACACATGCACATAATGCTGTGAGGATATAATGAGGTATTCTGTGCTGGGAGAACACATCTGGGAATTCCTGCAGGAATCTGCAAATGTTTCTTTTGCCTTTGTAATTTCTTGTCCTCTCATAATGACCTAGAAAAAGACTTCTAGGACACACGAATCTCCATTTTCATTGCTGCCTCACCTTTTTTTCCTTTTTGGAAAGGAACCTATTATCCTGCACATAAAAATATTCCAGAAAGGCTGCATGAAAAAATAACCCTAATTATACACTTTATTATCTTTCAGGGAATAAAGCAGAAGCTTGAAAGACATTTCATTATATAGCTGTAAATGAGCCACTCCAGGCTGTATAGATGTGATCAATATACTATAAATACATTATGAACTGCTTTTGTTTATTAAATATTCCTACTGTAAAGAAAGGAAGAGTATAAGCTTTTAGTTTTACCCATAGGATGGATTGTGTAAGGAAAGGAGAATTCCACCAAGGTGTTGGAAAATGTACGTCCACATAACTGCCAGAGTACTTCTATTGCAGAAATCAGCGAGGGCAAAAAGCAATCCAAGGGGGAAGTAATTCCTTGCTTATAACTGAAAAAGGCTGAGAGTTTCAATCTCTTCCTTATATTAATTCTTATCTTTGGAAATAAGACTAAAGATTTTGTTTCCTGTATTTTACAGTTTATATTTCACCTAGACAGAGCCATCTGTGTAGCTATTATCTGCCCATGGAGTCAGACAAACCCCTTTATTTCTGTTTAAACTTCCCCCATAGGGTGAGTTTTCCTTATCGCAGATGCCTAGAAGACTCGATTAGATGATTACAGTTAGGTGAGCTGAGCTTTATTCATAGTTCTTTGCTGGAAAATATCTATCATTGATTTCTACAACACAGAATCGGGCACCCTCTCTGTAAAGTATTAGAAAAGAGGTTGCTCTACTGAGAGTGACTATGGAGAGATTCTTTGATTAACCTAGACATGAAGAAATGGGTTTGTCCCATCCTGGTCACCTTTCACTTCCCTCTTCAGAGTGTTCCCAGAGATGCTGATCAGCTTCATTTCTGTAAGGCATTTCCTCATTCCTTAAGACCCTATTTCTTTAAATGTAGATTCCATTCCTTTAAACCTAAGACTTCCTGATGATTTTTTTGCACTAAGCCTTGTAAGACTGGTTTCTTCCATTACAAAAAACAAGACATCACTTTTTTTCTCATCCTGAAGTTCGAAGAACTATTATCTCACAATCAGAAAGAAATGTTGTGGATTAAAAGAATGGTGTATTTCTCTCTGTTCTAACTGGGATTTGGTTCTGAAGTGCACTGGCAATGATAGGAATAAGAATGTTTTACACAGCTCCAGTCCAACCTTTGTATGACAGATGACTGCACCTCGCTGTGATTTATAGACTTAGCAAGGATGTTCTTAGCAGCCTCGGAATTAGCATGAGACAGATTGCTGCATCTGAAAATATGATGTATGATGTTGCATTAAAGCTGTTAGGCAACTGAATCTTAAACTTGTGTCATTTCTATAGACACGTGAGTCTGGTTACGGGAGGCAAATGAGTCATTAACATGCAAAAACATTTCTTAAGAGAACAGTTGCTCCTGAACACAATATGGAGCTTGGACCCTTTGGATGAACTCCAAGTTGTCAGTAGTAGAATTGAGTGAATGATTCAGAGCTAGTAATGTGACTGAAGAATTTTTCTTTCTGCTTGTAAAGTGTCTTCAGACACATCAGCATTTCCTGAGACTGATTTGACTCTGAACAATTGGTGGAAAAGGGAAAAAAGCTCAACACAGAACCAAGTAAAGCCTAACTCTATGGACTGATCTTGAGAAATCTCCTTCAGAACACACACTACTCAACCTCAGCAGTTTAAAGCAAAATGATATTTTTTTTTTAACTGAGAAAACTAAAGAGTAGATGCCTCCTGTTACCATGAAGCTGATGTTCAGAAGCATATGTGGTAGACAAATTCTGGTGAGTCTGTCTTTATTTGTTGAGATGTTAAGCTAAAATCTGAGAAGGAAGGTGACGTGAGTAGGGAGGTAGGTGATGCAGTGAGTACCACTGCTTAAAAATGACATTTGTAGATTTTGTTTGGAGGTGTTTTTCTCTGTCTGCAGTGATGGGGCAGTTGTCACACTGGAACAGTTCTTTCAGACTGGTGTAACAGCTAAGTTTCTGGGAAGCCAACACTGAATGATCTCTAAGATCCATTGTTCTGCATAATACTAGGTCAGAAAGACAAAACCAAAGAGTTTTGCAAAGGATGCTCTAAGGTGGTGGAGTTTGGTTTCATTCTCTTGCCTACAGTTCATCTAGAAAATCAGATGTTCAGATGAAGATCCCAAACTTCATTTCATATTTCTCAATGGGGAGTTCCATCTGGGAGGTTTCTCACCATTTACAACCAGCTGTGGTGAGAACAGAAGTCATTCATGTGCATAGATAGCCCCACTGCACTCAGTACTTTCCTGTAAATGGACTGCTAGGAAAAGGCATAATGAATCTCCTTGATGACGGGAAGTAATGCAGTCAGTGGGATATACTGGCAAGCCCCTCGAAGATTTGCCGTTTATCTGTTGCTCCTCTGATCTACTTTCTTCCTCTCACACCTTGTTGGTTCAGACTGCAAGCCGGTTGAAGGAGGGCTTAGTTCTGTGCATGCACGATTCCCATTGCAATTAATATTCTGGCCTCAGAGAAGGCCTCCAATGTAAAGTCTTCTTGGTTATCTCCCCACTATCCATGCACTTCTTCTCTACTACTACCCATGCATTACTTCCAGAAGATTTGTGGCTCATTGTTCAATGCTTCATGTACCACTAAAATAGAAGAAATATTTTGGGGAATGCAAGTGATCTTCAGTGGTTTAAGAAAAAACATTTCTCTAATAGCCCAAGAAGAAAACAACTGTGGAAACAGAAAATGGATTTTTCTTTAATGGTGGAAGCACATCTGTCACCTCTTCCTAAGCTGATTTCTTTTCCCCATCAGTTTCTGTTTAGTTAGTGTGTTTAAACTGCATCATTATAATCTTTTCCTCTAATAAATGTTTCAGCCTTTCTACTAAAGCAAGGTGGTTTATGTGTGTGTACACTGTAGAGCCAATCTGCAGTGCCTTGTGGCAGTGTTTGCAAAGGATGTAATAAGAGTTTAGTGCCATCTCTGGGGAATTGGACCACTATTATTTACGGTCATGTGAGTCTAACTCCTTGCATATAATTTCTAAAATGTCACCCTGATACAGTATATTTCTAAGTGTGAAATTCTGTGCACGTTTGTGCCATCAAATTTTGGCATGGATTTGGAATTTGAAAAGCAGAAACTGGTCCCACTAAATAAAATGAACTTCGAGGAATCATGCCAGCTGCTTCCTGCTAATGTGACCTTTTTGTCCATGTTTCTCTTTCCCTGTCTTGTTGATGCATAGGATGATTTTAAGAGACTTTAGCACCTGATAAGGCTGCCAGGTTTCGATCCACATCCAATTATTTCCAAAGGTCAGAGGCACATGCACTGGGGATTCTCGTCTGTTTTCCTTCTCTTAATTTCCAGGAACACTGGTGACAAAAATAAGGCAGGGCATAACTCAACCAAATATATGGACCCTTGGCTAGATATTACTGATATCCTTCTTACTATAACATACATTAAAAAAGAAAGCCATTTATTCTATAACTGCCTGCTGTAGGGCTTTTTGTACCTTCCTATTCTATATTGGGCTTCCCAGGAGATAGAACTGAATCAGAGAGATTGTTGAGCCGATTCAATCTGGCAGCTCCTGTGTTAATATTGGTCTTAACTTCTGGAGTTGTCAAATAATAAATAACTGAATGTCAAAACAAAACATGTCAGGGTTTTTATTTTTGGCATGGCAGAAGAAAGAAAGACCTGGAGCACGTGGCCTCTCTAGTTCACTGTAGTTCACAAGTCTGACTGTCAGGGATATTTGCCCCTTCTTGGCTAAAATGGTAGATTTGCAATTCTTCTAAGGAAACCTAAGTCAAACACACAGCTGGAACTGCTGTGGCCTCCCGCTCTGTTATATCTCTCCTGAGATAGGAAGATACCTTTTTAAACCTTTCCAGATCAATGTCCATGAAATAACTTATGGCTAAAAAAATCAAAGTGAGAAAATCAACTAAAATCATAGTCTGGATACCTAGAAATTAAAACTCAAGTTTATGTTCTCTCAGCCACATTTTGGTTTTGAGCCTGCATGCTGGCTTCAAATTTAAAGATTCTGTATCTTTTCTGTTTAATTTTTTCATTTTATCATTCTGTGGATCCACATCTTTGCTTTTTGGTTAGAGGGAACAAAATTCCCAAGGACTACAGCGTTTCAGATGCTGTGCAAGCTGTAAAGTTCCCCTGAAACCACTTTCATTAATTTTGCAAAAGTTGCAGCCTTAAGGCTTTAAAAAGTGCTAAGCAATCAGCAGTCACTCATTTGGGAGTCTAATTATGGAGTCAGGAAACAAATATGTCTTGGTCTATCACTTGCTTTGCATATTATGTATAATGGGACATAACCCCACACCTGCTTGTACAGATGTGTAAATGCTTGTGACTTCTGAGTACCAACACAGAGGTATCTCTTTCCAAGTACGTCATTAAATGTCATGGGAAAGCATCAGGATCCTGCAACCCACCAACAGAGCTCTCCCAGTGGCTAAAATAAATAGGCATTTTATGATTTCAAATTGCACCTGAAACGTTTGAAGCATCCCAGAGGAGACAATGATGACCTCTGGGACACGGCTTGATATACGTTCTCATATACCTATTTAACATTATGTGGGCAAAGTGCAAATATTGGCCTTTCAGATGTGGAATAAACAGATTTAAGCAAGGATACACTGTTCTCTGAACTGTTTTCTTTTTAGGAACATTTGTTATGTTATCCTTATCAACTCACCTCGATGTTAGCAACACTTATTTTTTCTCCCATCTTTCTTAACAGGAGCAATAGGTACTTTGGTTTTTGAATGCAAAGCAGAATTACTCTGAATAGACTGGCACTGATAATCTGACAGAGGGTTTGGAAGAGGAACTAAGCCCTCTTGGATGAACCAGGCAAGCTATGACCTTGGACTCATTTGCTCTTCCTTCCATTTGCTCATCACAACTAGATTGATTCCCCACCCCATCAGTTCTTCATTTTCCTGTTTTTCATAGCCTGGGGTGATGTTTGCTGCATAGTTTGAGACTATGATGCTTTTGGAGGAGCATAAATTAGAATTTATCAGCTCCTAGGTATGAGATGAATACCTCTGTGGTGGTTTAACCCTGGCTAAGGACCAAACTCCCACCCAGCTGCTCTCTCACTGCCCCTCCTCAGCAGGCGCAGGAATGCAGATGGGTTTTATGGTCAGCCCAACACAGCCCCTCTCAGCTGCTGCTCCCTCCTTACCCGTCACCCTGCTCCAGCACAGGGCTCTGCACGGTAGCAGCTCCTGCAGGAAATGCCCCTCTTCCATATTCCTTTTAGATACCAAGGTTTTTTTTTTGTTTTCATTTCCTTTAACTCCTTCTAATGTGAAAAAACCCACCTTTGATGTTCCTGATACAGCCTCTCTTCTCAGGTGCCTTCATTGCCACCCCATTCTTCTCAATGGGACTTAAGAGCAAGCTGTGAATGCCGTATTTCATTAGAACAGTTCAGTGTCTTCTGAAAGTCTCAAGCAGAGGGGTTCCCCTGAGGCTGTTGAGCACAGCTCTCTTGGAACTCCTGCCAAGGATTGGTAAAGAAGGACAAAAATCAAAGGTGTGAGTTTAGGTGAATTGTTTGTTACAGCAGTGGAGCAAATGGTAATGGTCCCCTGTGTACGTGATTCAGTAACTAGGAGTAAAGGCACCCTAATAAAATCTGCAGGTGATGTTATATGGAGAGGAATCATGGATGACAGAGAAGACAGGAAAATAATGCAAGGAGCTTGAAGGAATAGTCACATGGGAAGGGAAGCAAATGCTATTGAGGAAAATACAGAATCAGAACACAACTGATATTCGTAATTAGAGCCGGCCAGAAGATAAGGCAGCTAAACTTTCAATAACATTAAAGTCTTGCAAAGAATTGATCTGAAATAGTGTTCAGGGTCAGACCTATCACCTCTCTTTTCTGCTGCTTTATATCTGTGACTGCCAGCCCTGCAGGCACCACGGAAGAAAACTTCACCTCAGCCAGAAGCTGGTCACTTAGTTGGTTTTCCTCCTGATATCTGATGAGAACTAACATCTCCACTAGAAATTGCCAGTTTAAATCATCAATTGCTAATGATCAAATTAACCTAGGCCTAGTTGCTGTCTAAATGTTCAGTCCCTTTTGGAATCACATTTATGGTATGCCTGATTAGGGAAGCATAGGAAATGCCCTACATCATCTTGTGATGATGAGAAACACCAAATATTCGTGAAAAACTAAAGTGAATTGCAGAGATTGAGCAAAAAAGTCTGTGTTGCAGAGAGGCTGCTTTTATTTTTATTTGTCAGAGCGTGGTGAAATAAAACCCAAACAAATCAAAACATCAACAGGGCCTGAATATTCAGGAAATAAACTGAAAGGCCGTTTTTTTTATTGACAAGCAGTGTGAATGAAAAATGTCAACCAGTCCTATTTATAATTGGGGATGGGCAGGGAAGATGCATTTAAATGTGGATGTGGGAAGTGTTCTTATTTCTGCAGTTTGTGGAGGCTCTGCCTGATTTCTGTGAGATGAAAAACTAGGCAAGCAGGTAGGGTCTGATTCTTTACTGGCATAATCATTTCAGCAACCCCGAAGTCATCGGAGCTATGGCAATTTATGCTGACTGAGATTTGCTTCCCAACACTCTGAAGTTCCTATCCTTTGGCGTGTAGTAGAAGTGCATATTTTACCTACTTTATTGCAAACAGCCCAGCTACTGTGTTGGGCGGTGATTGTCCTTTTGTTATACCCAGTCTCCAGCACTGTTCATTGTATTTATATTCATTATTATTAAGTCCCCTCTCATCGCATGTTGATCAGTTCCATTCAGCCTTCATCCAGAAATGCAGATTCTCTTATTCTTAGCTTTCAGTATACGCAGTCATTTTAATGCCAAAGCAGCTTATAGTTAGAAATTTATAATCAGATATTTGGCTGAATTAAGCTTATTCTGGCAAATGGAAGATAATAATTTACAAGATTTTAGTCTACTTTGCTTATAGAATTTTGTCATGAGGGTCGCACTACTGCTCCATATGTGTAAGAGAAAGAAGATATAGATAAACAGTATTTGGCTGAAGAAAAATGTGAAATTCAGCTTTCAAGTGAATAATTATTTCTAATTCGATTTCTGTGACTTCTTCCAGCCCATGGAATACTCCAGATACTTTATTTTTTCTTGGATTTCAGACTTTAAAATGGAATCCACTCCTTAATAGATGGTGCCATATCCACACTAATAAACTGGTTGACACCCCACAAAAACGCAGTAGTGCAAGCCACTTCTTATGGAATTATTTTGTGGTGTGACATCATATGATAATTTTTCATCCCCCCTGTTAACAAGACCTATGTCAAGTACTAATCTCTTGTGTTTCATTTATAAATAATCATTCACTACCTGGCTTTTATTTACAAGTAATTTGTTGCTTTATTTGATCAGTTGCAAATCTGTCAGACAGCATTTGGGACAGAATCATGTCTTGAAGTAACTTAACACAGCTAAAGCTGCTACCAGCTTGGTTTTGACTTAACCTTTCCCCTCACCAAATCTTACCTCCCCAGCTGCATGATTTTTAGAACACCCACAGCTGCAACTGAAGTGAGTAGATGAAACCTTGTCTTCCAGCTGCAAAGTTCTTGCTGACCTCAGTTAAAAAGAAAAGGGTTTTACCTACTGGCAGTCATTCGGCACTTTTGAAAATCAGGGATTTAACAACTGGCCAAAGGTCAGGGCAGAAATCAATGGCAGAAAAATATAGACCCTCTATAGGGTCTAACTCCCAGCGCAGGCCTCGAAGCACAAAGTGCTTTCTTCACATGTACCATGTCACAGGTTTTTATGTCATTTCTAAGGTTTTTTATTTCCTAGTACATCCCGGCTGGGGAAGAAAACCGTGACAATTGAGCTGATAAAGTTGCAAACGTACATCAGCTCCTTTACCCTGCAGTGAGAGCAAACTTCAACATTCTGGGAAGAAAAATGTCTCCAGACAGGAGGGGGATTAAAAAAAAAGAGTAAGTTTTCAAAAACTCAAGCTGTAAAAAGAAAGTGAAAACCAGAAGCTATTAAGAGTAGGAAAGGTTCAAGAGGGTAGGAGCACTGATACCTTGAGATTTTAAGCAGGGTTGTATTGCCTTAATAGGAACTTACCCCAGCTTTATTTTCTGCTTTTAGAATGGGGAGCATTACCTACAGAAAGAAAGGAAAGGAAGAAGCCTGGCTGCTTTGAAGGTTGTTAAGTGTGCTCACCTACTGGGGAAGGAGAGAAAAGGAAGAACCGGCTCAGGAGAGTTGACAGTGCATCAGAAAGTGAGCTGCTGTTAGCTCTGGGAGACCAGCAGGATTTTCTTGATCTAGTTTAACAAGTTGTCTTTCTAATACGAAGGTTATATCCTTGTCTTCTGGGCGAATATTAGGCTGTAGAAACTGTTCATTGGGGCTTGGGGCAAGATTGTCAGTGGAGCAGTACAGAAAACAGATCTTTGATTAGAAGAATATGAAAGATAGAAAGCTGTAGAGAAAACACACATAATCCAGATCCTGTTCATATCAGCACAAACACTGGTTTGTTTCAGACTGATCTTTTTCATATCAGCATAAGAACTGGTTTGTTTCAGATTAACAGTGGCATGAAGGAGACCAGCTCCAGTCTTGATATTTGTCACTGCCTTCTGCCCACCAAGTGTATGTGTTTTCTCTTTCCTTCCAGAAAGAGAAACAAACAAAAATGCAGTTCATACTTGCATTTGTGCACTCAAGCATCCATTTAAAACACTGGGCTTTGGAAGTTTGCCTTTATTGTTGCCCTAAATAAGAAAGCCTTTCTTTCTCAGTTTGAGTACAGAATCTCTAAAACTAGGTTGAAGCGTTGTGGATGCTTTATAGGATCTGCACACAAAGTGAGGAACTGATAATAGGTAGGTAATTAAGTTCCCTAGTATCTTCCAGGGAAAAAATATGTAATAAGAGTGCAGCAGGTTGGTATCCAAGGTGCTCCGATATAAGGGCTCCTTCCAGTGCCTGAATGGGGTCTACAATAAAGCTCAAGAGGGTATGTAGAAATAGGACATGGGGGAAAGGATTTAGCCTGAAAGAGGGGAGATTTACATTAGATATAAGGCAGAAGCTCTTCTCTGTGAGGGTGCTGAGGCGCTGCCACAGGGTGCCCAGAGAAGCTGTGGCTGCCCCATCCCTGGCAGTGTTCAAGGCCAGGTTAGACACAGGGGCTTGGAGCAACCCACTCTGGTGGCAGGTGTCCCTGCCCATGGCAGGGGGTTAGAACTGGATGAGCTTTAAGGTCCCTTCCAATACCCAGTCTATGATTCTATGAAGGATTGCAGGACGCTTTGGTTTGCTACATTATACATCCTGCATCACTTAAAACTCTACAATAATGTAGTGTGATGAAAACTGAACTCCTGTAAACTTCATGCTTTCATCACAAGTCCTCTCAGATAAGCATTGTGTTATGTATCTGTGAAGGAATCTGTGCTGCAGGGTTCCTCCTATGGTATGCATAGACATCCAAGCGCATACAGAAAAATATGACTATGGTTAGGACTCAAGCTATCAACACTCTACAGCTGTGAACTGGACCATCAAAGAGACAGAAAGGTGCCATGTCCATTTGCATGACCCTGGAGACCGGTGCTGCCTTAGTACAAACAGCAAGTAATGAATTCAGTGAGATCTACTTATAAATATGTAACTACTACAGCAGAAACCAGGTTTTGTTCTCTCCTGACAAGCTGGTTAGGTGCAGGTTATCTGTGCTTTGAGTCTATAGTTAATAATTTAACTGTGATTTAACTCGCACATGGTGAGGAGGAATTTTTGGCATTGGTTCTGTGGGCTGGCAGTCTGTCAAGTGCCTGCAGGATACACTGAGTCTGGAAGAGGCTTTGAGCTGACCTGCCACAAATAAATGATGTTGTTTTCCTAATCAGTCCACCAGAACTGGTATCTTGAGTGTCCTTCATCTGATTTTCTTGCATGCTGGATTTTGACAAGTACAATAATGGCATTTTTCACTCACTTGCAGTAGCGCTTTTCTTTCAATAGTATTGAAATACCCCTCAAATGCCAAACTTCTTTGGGAAAATATTCACGTATCAGTTTTAGTAGTATAAAATGATTATTGCTGCCTATCTCTCAGGGGTTTTATGAAGCTTGTTTAATTGAGGTTTGAACTGTCATTATTTGTGAGATGAGATTATCTATCATTCATGAGCTTTCAAATGAATATCAGTTTGTCTGGGAGGAAAAAATGCTGGCAAATCCTAAAAGTTTCATGCTTTTTCAGAACAAATAATTATTCCTCCAAATATTCACTCTGTATAGTTTGTTATTTGTTACTTGCTATTCATTATCCACATTTGTCATTTATTACATTCCTGTCTAGGAAATTGAGTTGCCCAGACAGGTACCAGAAGTAATAGTATGTGACTTTTATGACCATTCACCCACCAGAAGTAACACATATAGGAACTTGGCCAACCAAATCAAACAGTGCATGAATAACGCGTAGACAAAATTTGTTTACATGAGCTATTCTGTGAATATTTATGAACTATGCACACATTTGTAGAAATGAGGATCAGAGTGCAAAGAGAAAGGCAGGGCCAAATTTGCTGTGATTCAAGTTCTACCCACAATTTGTTACTACGTTGGAGTTACAGACGGGTGAACTCCAATTTTAAGTTTGGGTGAGCTGCACAATGTTGTACAAGAAGTTGGTGGGGCCAGAAGTGAACCAGTAACATGGCAATACTTCAGTCTTGCATGGCAATGCCTTCACTGCCTGCCAGCCTGTGCTGCTGAGTTGTGATCCCTGCGAGACCTCATTGTAAGTGTGCTGCTGTCAGCAGCATGTCAAATTCACCTGCAATTTCCTCCAAGCTCATATCATGGCATAGGAAATGCTCCTTATGCACCAAAAAGAGCAAGAACTATGGAAGGAAATAATGCTATGGATTGTAGGTGCTTTAAATCTGCTTCCAGAAAGCCTTGTGATTCAAATACCATCTGTGCTTCCAACTAGCGGAGGTCCACTGTTGTAAAATGCCTACTACTCAGTCCAGAATGGCTGTAATGATTTCTCATTCAAATGGATGGACGTGGAAGTGGAGTTTCCCTCATGCCATCACATCTTTTTGGAATGGAAACTTTCTTTTTTTTTTGAAACATAAACAAACCCACAGCTTTCTCACCTACAGATTTCCTATGCATTTTATATAGCCACAGGATCACAAGGGATAAAGCTTCTATACATTATTTCCTAGTAGAAAAGGCACCTTCTTATCCACAAAATTGAGCAGGGACTTAGGTTAAAGACAGACAAAAGCCTGGGAGCCTAAGCAATGAATTCAAATCCCCTTTTGTCTTTCATCTGGCAATAAAATCCTGCCTCATGTTAAAAAACACAAATGTTGAATATCTTAAGACAAAGACTGTACGTATTACACTGACCAGTGGCATAAATCCTGGTGGCCTTGGAAAATTAATGCTTTGTTTTAAGTACAGCTGAAGTTACTCATGTTATTTCACTCTATCAATAGCAAGTACATTACCATTTTCTAGTGTCTGCAAGCACACTATTAATTTACCTTGTACTATCCCAATAGAGGAAAAAGAATTGTTCAAGGCAATGAGGCATATCCACTTCCACTCCCTGGGACTCCTTACTTCCAAATAATCAATATTAATGTGGTGAAGGGAGGGTAGAGAGGAAAAGGATCCTCTGACTGATTTATCAGCTAAAGCCACATCACAGTGTAATGAGAGTCTGAAGACTCTTTACTACACTAAACAGAGACTAAATGGTTCATCAAGGGTGGAGGCACTGTCACAGTATCCACCAAAAGCCAGGATTAATATGGTGCTTGGCAGCCATGAAGCTGACAAATATAACTTCCCTTTTCTAAAATGATACATTCTTGATCATAGAGAAAAATCCAATGTGTTCTTAAAAATACCTGCTCACCTCAGTATTAGCTTTTGTTTTCCCATTGGGGAACATGTTTTTTGACAGAAAAGAAGTATCTTTTTCTATGATAAGAACTACTTTGTGCCTCCAGGACAGATGAGTAGCACAACACACAGTTCATGATATCTGAGGCGGCTTCAGCAAAGTATGATGGGCAGGAAATGAAAAATTGAAATATTAGGGGGGAAATTTCTAAGTAACATGACCTAAATTTTCCTTTCTAAAACACAGGAAAATTAATTGCTATGGAATGGCCTTTTGTCCTTTTGACCTCCAGCAAAGAAAAAGTTACTTTTAAAATTGCATTATGATAGCAAAAGTTGTAATCTTTACATAGGCTGAAGTCAGAGAGGGACGGCAAGCACACTGCAGCAATACTAAAACATAGAATTATAGAAACCTAGAATAGTTAGGTTTGGAAAGGACCTTAAGATTATCCAGTTCCAACAGTGATACCTCACACTAAACATTTGGTTCTCCCTGTCCACAATAACACGTGCTTCCACTTGAAGATATAGGTAACAGTCACAAAAAAAGCATAGCTAGAGTGGAAAAAAAAGATGCTTCAGACTGTCAGGTAAGCCAGTTTATTTTCCCCATATCGCTAACAAGAGTAGAATACAGTCCTGTGTATGGTACAAACACAAGTGCTTAACTTTCCTTCTTCCTTTACTTTGAGCAACCTGATCTACTGGAAGGCGTCCCTTCCTGTGGCAGGGTTTTGGAAATAGATGGGATTTAAAGTCCCTTCCAACACAAGCCATTCTATGACTCTATGAAGCTGTAAGATTAAAGAATGCCTGTACACTTAGCCTTTTTATCTGTTAAAACACTACTTAAGTCTTGCCAGACCTGCAGTTTGGGTTTTATAAGATACCCCAAAGCTAGACCAAGCCAGTTGCAAGTTGTTTACGCTGTCCTTTAAACACTGTAAGCCCAGCAGTTACTTCAGTGCCCATGGCTGAATGCTGTCAGGCTGGAATTGGTGGAATTGAATGCTCAAGTTGGTGAGCACTCAGCACCTTGTAGGATCATGACAATTATGCAGCAATGGCAGTGACTATCCAGGCTACATAACAGTGACAATGAGGAGGGATGAGGCTCTGTTGATCTTTTACCTGTGCTCTGCTTTTATCACTGCTGGAGAGGACTCAAACCCTGAGACTGCTATTTTGTGGGATGGTTTGTCACAGTGACATGAAGTGGAATAAATCTCACCTCACTTCAGGTATCTGCAGTGTGGACTTCTACACAGGCTAGCTAGAGAAGATCTTCCTTATACAGAGCAGAGAGAAGTGGACACTTTTTAGGATATAGTTTATCAACTTCCTTCAGATATATATGTTAGGGTGAGATGATTTGCACCCTGGGCTACCTTCATTACATCCACATCTTGTCAAATGCACTCTGTTAAGGTTTACTCTCTACTTCTTTTCACAATCTGAAGTGAGGACACTGTCCAAAACATGTGCTGCACTTTTTGTGTGTTGGATAACACAACATGAATATGCCTGTAAATGTATGGCAGGTTTATGCAGACGAAATGTGAGCATTTAAAGATGTGAATCAAAGGGTCATAACTAAGATTAACAGGATGATATTAAGTGAGGCAAGTGGCACGGTGAGTGTCAGGAAGTGCTCCTGGGCACTGCAGGGACCTGGACTGTGGAAGATGCTCTCGGGAATGAACACTACATAATGCGCACTTAACTATATCTAAAAGGCATAAAAGGGCACTCAGTGATGCCCAGACTAGACGATATCACGCTTTTTTTACAGCCCTTTATTCCTTGTACTGGGCTCTAAATCATCTTTTAAACCCTATATGACCTAATTCTTCTCTCGGGTAAGTTCTCTGAAGCTCTCAAGGGTAAAAATGAGCCCTCACAAGTAGGAGGAAGCATTGCAACACTGAGAAACAGCTGAGATTTTGGTAAGAGATAAATTCAGTTTAGCTTGAGGTAGGAGGTAATTCCTTTCTCCCTAGTTTCATGGAAATTACACTCTAGAAAAACTCCCCTAAAGGATATCCAGTTGCAAATACTATATTAGCAGAAAAATATACCATTCACTGAGGGCATTCATCAAGCTTTTCTCGCTTGAGTCTAAACATAAAATAAACAGGAAACACAAAAATCTCAAGGAATATGTATTATAAATTAAATACCTATTTTAAATATGTGATTTTAAAATGCATGTGAAGAATACTGTCTTCTTATAACAGCTGCTGGAAGCCCATTTCCTTACATATTTCTATCACTTTTAATTGTTTCAGTCCTTAGAGTGATTGGATTTTCAAATCCTGATTTCCTGATATAACTTGGACTTACGCTTTGGAGAACTTGATATTTTTATCCTCATCCTTCATTGTCAAGGACGGTCTTAGACTCTGACGAGTGCATTCAATCTGGGTTTAAGTGTTTGCATCTTCAGTGCTAACCAGAAGACTGGAGGAGGAGCATCAGCATCCCTTAGGAACAAACAGGAAAAGACATAAGAGTCAGGTAAATAGAGGTGACTCACTAAAGAATGATTTCTCCCAAAATGCCAACATTCTGGGGTTTAACCTTGTTTTCTGGAAAGTTCTGAAAAAGGCATCAGCCATTATGTAATTTTATTTTCTTATTCCTATTTAGAAACACCAAAACAAGGACAGCAATCTTCTCGTTACTTTTTCACCCTAAGAGGAAATTCAAAGCTTCTGAAACCCTTTCAGGAAATCACATGAGATTTCCACGGAAATTCTGTATGGAATTTGGAATATGCATGGATTCCGAAGATGCTGCTAAAATATATGTGATTATTGCTGAACTGCGCTGAGATCCAGACTTGTGAAGGTAACTACAGGCACTGGTTCTTCAGTTCTTCAAATGTCAATAGCAGCAGGATCAGGTCCTAGCTGAATAGAAACCATTTCTTTTTAGTCATTGTGAGTCTTAATTGGACAATACTAAGAAGAACAATCTTCTCCTACTCTTGCATGAATAGTAATTCAAGCTGTACTATTATGTACAGAAAAGAGGTCAAGAGAGAGGTAGTTCGTGGTTGCCCTGTTTGAAGAAAATATGCAAATGCTGTCTGCTGGTTAACATGATGTGTCTGTATGGTGGACCCAGTCTTACACAAGAACGGCCATACATGTTTGCAGCCTTTTTCATGCAATGGCCAGCATGGGGGCTCTCTGCCGGAACAAAAAGTGAAGCACTTTCTTGTGATGCTGTTGCAGTGATTGCATCTCCAGCTCTGCACTTTGACTTTGCTCTTCCACATTCTGTACCTGCAGATTTCACCACTGCTTTTTCTCTAAAAGAGCTGTCACTCATTGAATAACTTGTCCTCACTGCGAGACACAAAATGGGAGAGATTTCTCTAGCAGCAGCGCTGGAGAAGGAATCATAGGGTCAAATAGGCTGGAAAAGGCCATTAAGATAATCAAGTCCGACCAGATCCCATTATCTTTCCACTTTCTCCCTACATTTGCAAAGCCAAAAGAGAAGTCGGTGCAAGTAATCTCCTGCCCTTAGTGCAGCATCCACTGCTTCATTAGTACAAGCATGCTCCATCCCTCTTCTTTCAGTGCAAACCTGCACTAGCATCATCCTTTCAGTTTTTTACCTCCTATTCACATTCATTATTGATACCTCCTATCAATAATTCTTTCTGCTGCTTCAAGAATTTGGCCTGCCTGCCAGATCCAGACTTTCAAGTGCTCTTTTCTTCACCTCATTATAATTTGAATGCTATATACTCTCCTATTTTCCTCCCCTTCCTCACAAAGGAAAGGAAAGAAAGAAGCTGGTTCAGAAAATGGACAAGGTAGCAATATCAATGCTTTAAGGAGTCACACACTGTCCTTTAGCCTACTATTCACCTTATCAGCGTTTGGTCCCCTGGAAGGGCAGCAAATGCACTGGTTTGATGCCTTGCTCAAGCATGGATGCTTTCTCAGAATCACCATGTTAGAGAGGAAAACCTACTTATTTTCTACAGTTTTATTTCCTGCAAATAGCTGTATTTGATCTGTGAAAAGATAGTTCTCTTCATCATTTTTCCCAGCTTTGTAATTTGCAGTCATCAGCCTGCTTTATCTACCATTTGTCTCTCAAATCAGCTTATGTCTGTTTCTTTTATAATGGCTAAGGTAATATCCTGCTCCTCAAAAGACACAGCATCATTAGAATAGTTATACCTGAGAACAGGATTACAGCATCCACCCAGACACAGCCTGAGTTCCCTTCAGAAGCAGGATTAATAAATTATTCTATATTGGATTTTACAATATTGTATAATTTAGGAACCTAAACACAAAGGGTTTGGCAATGCAGAAGAGAAGCCCCGTACGGAAGGACTCAGGGGTGTTGGTTGATGAGAAAATGAACAAGAGCCAGCTTCAATGTGCACTTGCAGCCCAGAAAGCCAACTGTGTCCTGGGCTGCATCAAAAGGAACGTGACCAGCAGGTCAAGGGTGGTGATCCCGCCCCTCTACTCTGCTCTCAGGAGACCTCACTTGGAGTACTCCATACAGTTCTGGTGTCCTCAACATAAAAAGGACATGGAACTCTTGGAACAAGTCCAGAGGAGGGCCACAAGGTTGACCATGGGACTGGAGCACCTCCCGCATGAAGATAGGATGAGAAAGTTGGGGGTGTTCATCCTGGAGAAGAGAAGGCTGTGTGGAGACCTCATAGCAGCCTTCCAATATCTGAAGGGGGCCTACAGGGAT
>JAOEHY010018258.1:0-28041 GCA_025447955.1 Psilopsiagon aurifrons | reverse complement strand
CAGAAAGTCCTTGGCCAGACCAAAATGTACTAAGCAGTAACTAAAACATTGGTGTTATCAGCGCTGTTCTCAGGCCGCAAGTCAAAAACACAGTGCTGCACCAACTACTAAGGAGGAGAAAAATGACTGCTACTGCTGAACCCATGACAATTGTATAAAAATACAGAGATATTATTATAAGAAATAAATGAGCCCTTTATAGACATCTATCCATTTACACCAGGTTTTCCATGACCCTTTCCATGAAATTTTATGCATGTCTGTTTTCTTTCTCTGAACTTTCAAAAGATGGAAGAAAATGCAAAGGATATCCTGGTAAAATAAATATGTTCCCTAGTACCCAATTGGTTATTGTTACTACTTGCTTTTATTTCACATCCAGAATAAAAAAGTTCCAGGAATTTCAACATAAATCTTGTCTAAAAGGTGCAACCCACAGATGTCAGGAACCCCCCTAAGCTGTGTTCATCTTCATTACATATTTTGGAATAACTTTCACTATAGTTAGGACTTGTCAGAGATTTGTTATTCAGAAAAAACAATGTGATTTTTTTGCCATGCTTTGACCTCAAATGCTGTTATACAATTCCAAAAGCATATCCTAAGAGATTCTACCAGAATAACACCAGGAGAAACTAATTTGCCCCAGGGAAGACTGCTTTTAGTTAGCACAGAATCACCTGCTTTTCATTATTTCCTCTTTCTTTTACTCTGTATGCCAGTGACTGTAAAGACTCAGCAGATCTCCATGGAACTTTAAAATCAAGAAGCGGGAAAGAAACTCATGCTGCTTTGTGTGACTTAGCCTTCGATGCCTTTATAAATGTGCACTAAAACACAAACTGCAGTAATTTCACAGCCAGTCTCTCCTTCCCATGTCTCAAATTCTCCACATCTGAAAGTTGCTCTTTCGTGTTGCTGCCCTACTTGGCCTGCAAAAAAGGAACCTGCTGCCTCTCCCAGAGGAATGAGCAGTGGGCTTCAGTGCCCAGCTGGCCCAGTGGCTCTTTTGGTCTTAACATACATGTCGAAGTGTTCTACAGGATAGCATTTATATTCATTCATATATTATTATTATTTAAAAAAAAAAAAAATCTTCCTAAAAATCACAACCAGTGGCTTTTACTCGCCTTTCAAAATGTTATGATTTCTAATGTTGATTGCTTCTATTTCATCCAGGTCTTCTGACTATGTTGTCTGGTAACAGAATGCGTAGCATGAACTGAAAGGTCACGTGTAAGGCCTCACCCCCACAAACATGCTTAACAGACATGCCTGTTTACACTCAGGAGAATAAGACACTTAACTAAAGCAGCCTTTAGCTAAAACAATTTCTTCTTATACTTTTTCAACTATTTTTAATATATCCAAATATAGAACAGGATCATTTTCTGAAATAATGGTTGGTACCATGAACAGATGGGAAAAAAAGATCAGGATTTCTTTCTCTCCAATGAAAAAACAAAGAATATCTGTGTTTAACATATCACAGCTGGCTTAAAAATGGCTCCATTTCAAACGGGAAGTAGCAGCTTCAGTTCTCCATAGTGGAATATTTATCACTGTGCAATAAAAAGTTCTGTGCCTTACAAATTCTATAATAGGCAGGTCAACCACTTAATATCATGTCACTCCTATAATCATACACAGCACTTGAGCTTTACATAGATCTCAGACATTGTCACTTCAAAAGAGATCAGAACAAAAGCAGTAAGGGAAAATGTTCCCTTACTTTAATGCAAATGGGTTTCTTTTTATTTAGAGACATGTTTTTAAAAGCCTTCATATCATGTTAAGAAAGTTGAATTATGGCTACCTGATTCAAACATCTTTATAATTGTCTGACAATTTAAAAATTAAACTCAAAGAGATTACTCCTGTGTTGAAAATGGTAACTACTATGCCCACTAAAACAACCTATGTTAGAACATTTGAGGTAACAGAGATCATTTCCATTTGGTTCTATTTGAAGGCAGTCGGCATGCCATAAGGATTTACAGTTAGCCCACTTGTTATGGGCATTTGACAATGCAATAATCTGGTTTTACCACATCTGCACTCAAGTAGCGGAAGGGCGAGGAGGGGGGGAGAAAAAAAAGAAAGGAAAAGAAAAAGGAAAAAAAAAAAAATAGAAAAAAGAAAAAACCCACCAACTGTAAATCAGTTATCTGGGACTTTACAGTGTCTGGAGAGCAGAAGTTTCTGGCACTGCAGGAGATACAGGTTTTTTGTATACTTGGAGGGAGATGCAGTTCTCCCATCAGCACAGACCAGGGCAGCTCTCCAGTCAAATCAGGGCTGAGCACGTTTTTGACCATTCTGTAATGCAAAGGCATGAATAACAACAAAAAAAACTCTTGCAAATGAATGCCTATGGATATCTTGTAGGAAAAAATGTGTCCAGATTTCTAGCATTCACAAAAAATACATCAGAAAACGTAAACACTTATAAATGGTGGCAAATCTCTGGGAAAGATGTCATGGGTTTCCATGTATTTAGGTAACTGAGAACTGTTAGTATATTTGGGATATACTTCCAGTGCAAACTATTACGGACAGAAATATTTGACTCCAGCTACTCTGTCTCTCAAGAATTACATCTGGAAGTAAATATCAGGTCTTCCATCAGTGCTAGAAGAAAGCAAGCACAGCCAGTTTGCCTTAGTTGGCAAATCATCGGCCCAGTTTACAGCCAGGCAAGGGGAGAGCCTTTCACTGCTACTACAATCTACCAACTGTACACATAAAACCAAAGAGAAGGCCACAGGGATCAGAATTCAAACTTTTGTATGTAGTAGCTCAGGTCCCTTACTAAACCCTTAGGGAAGCCCTTCCCACCCTTCTTTTTCCCACTCCCATGCAAGGAACTATAAAAATAGCATTCACCAGGCAGGCAAAGACACAACCAACTAGTCAAGGGAAGGAAACTCTATGGCCATGGCATGCTTTTTGCAGGATGATGCTGTTTTCCTTTTATTCCCCTTCATCCTAAGGCGTTCTGCAACTTTTATGCCATCTTCCCCTCCAGTGTGTAAAATTTCCTCCATCATTTCCTTGTGCAGCACTTGGCAAGGTGTGGCAGGGTGGTGGCATTTCCTTTTCCTTCTTGCTCAGTAAGGATCTCCTTTAATGCCAACTCACTCTCCATCTACTCTGAACAGGAGCACAAACATGCTCCTATCTTCCCTTTTCTTGCAGAGTGCAGCGGTAGCCACTGCTTTTAAGAGCAAGGAACTTGAACAAAACATCTCTTTTTATTTTTGCCCTAGCCACTTGTCAATATAGGGCAGAGAAAGAAGAGGGAACAGGACTTTGAGTACTAGCAGAATACTGAGGTATTGTCATGAAAGCATAAAAATGCCAGGTCTGAAATAGACTTCAAGAGATCATCTAGGTCAGCAGGGTGCATTAAGAAAGAAGTCTATCTGCTGACAATACTAATGATGGGCTGTTAATACTACCATTCCAGCTCTGCAACTTCTCATCAGTTTCTGGCTGTCATTCACTCTTTTTCCCCCACCCCCTTCAAATAACACCTTTGTGTCCGTCACTTGGGAAAGAATCAGACTAAATCACCTCTCACTGGCTTCAGATAACCTTTCTCCCTGTGATGTGTTCTTAGGGTTTTAAAGACACCATTGCTCAAGGAATTTCTTCTTCCCATGAGTCCCTTGCAAAAGAGAAAGGTTAAGTTAAAGAACAGTTGTTCTGTTAAGCCCATTGAAATTGCATTTGTGACATCCAAACAGATTTTTTTCAAGCAGGGCACTGGATTGGCAGGAAAGCAGCTGCTCTGCATCAAACGAGTGAAAATTAATAGGAGACCAAGGCAAACAAAGACCATTGGTTTTGCTCACCCCCTCAAGTTGCTGGGATTTAGAAGGGCACACTTTGATCACTCCCAGTCTAATTACTGCTCTGGGCTTGGCTGATCAGTACATCAGTTGCCCTTCATAGAAAAATGCAACTACTGTAATACAAACCTGTAGAAAAAAAATTAATAGAAACACAGCATCCAAGAAACAAATCACAGCAAAAGTCATCTCGCAGAATACCTGTGTCACACAACTTTTTCAAGTGTTTTGTAGCTGAGCAACAGCACGTGCAGTGGCTGTTAAAATAAAACAGGCATAAAAAGGAAAAGCGTGTGTCCAAGAGTAAGAGATCAACACATACTGAGCTTTATGATGCATACGTTTCCTTGAAATATTACTAAAGTTCTAGGATTAATTGATTCAAATATGCTTCTGAAATCTTGCCATAGTAAGTGCAGTATATTGTAAGAACTCTATTATGTAAGAATGGTATTGGGTTTAATTGGTTTTCATAAGCTCATAGCAGCTCAAGATGAGAGACATGTTAACTGTAAATAAGTGCATCAGCTCATGTAACAATCAAGGATGATTTTTCTGCAAGTAAATAATTCTGCTCGAAGCTTTAGAGCATACAGCTCTAACAATGAAGTATCTTTTTGCAAAGATAAATCAAATAAAAAACGTTACCATGACACAAATGGCAGAGAAAAAAAACGCATCCTTTTCTGAAAAAGTCTCATTTCCAGCCCTGGAAGCTTTTATGCTTTCCTACTTTGGCTTCAAGAGGCAATTGGGCATTTGGGCTCCGCATCACCCTGCTCCTCAGCACTTGGTCCCTGGGCAAGGGCAAAGCCTAGGGTCAATTTCTCGATTGCTGGAAAATAAGCAGAATTTCCAGACACTGTCATCTTCAAGGTCCACTTTCCTGCAAAGAGAACAGATGACTTCTTCAAAACCTGATGTTCAAGGGGAGGATCAGGTAGACACGACCGTTTTTTGCTGTCCAACAGCCCAAGTTTACTTTAAAAAGATATGCATAAGCACATTTGCAATATGTGACTCTTGTTTTTTTCAGTAGGAATAATTCTTATCCAACAAAAAGGAAACACTGCTGCTGCTCATTAGCTCATTAAATTTGTCATCACTCCATCTGTTTACATACGTTTACTTATTGAAATTTCAGCTAAAGCAAGGTGCCTGAGTCTCATGCAATGAGTACCCAAGTGGACAAAACCCAAGCAAAACCAACCACCAAAACCAAAAATGCACATGGAGAAGTTAAAGCGCCACTTAAACTGGCTTTAACTGGCAACATCAACAGCTCGTTTTAGGACATACATAATTTCAGGAAGAAGTAGCATAGGGAAATGGAGATATACATGAAGGAACACTGCAATTATTTATTTCCATGCTTTAGCATCACACTCCACAAGTATATTTACGTGCACTTGAGGTGACACCTACAGCCACCCTGTAAATACCCCAGGTAGCCAGGCTGAAACTGGCAACTGTGAAAGCCAAGACCAAAAGACAAAGACATTGGAACACCACCACAAAAAGCTGGTGTTGGTGGCGGTGTTTTGGTTTCTGGAGGAGAGAAGAGAAAGGGGTGTTTGGGTTTGTTTGTTTGTTTGTTTTTGTTTTAATTTAATATTCAAAAAACTTTCTGCTGTTAGGAAAAAGAAAAGCCTACTACACCATAAAACAATATGCATAGACATAGATCATTACACGTCAGAAGTCATCACCAACTTTTACCAAAACCCAAGGGGAACTTCCCTTTGGTAGTCTTTCCACCAGCTTTGGCTCTGAAAACAGAATGTGCTTTTTATATTTGCGATGAATATACAAAGGACAAATTCACAGTTTCTTTTTATAAAAATCCGGGAAAACCTCGCGACAGTAGCGGAGTAAATCTTACACATGGGTGCCTTTATTAGCATTCCCTCCTACTCACAGTGCACTTCACTTGAAGCTGCCTTTAAAATAAGACTGCTACACTATGCTGAGCATCTAAGGATTTACTAATAAATGCTAGTAAGCATTTATTGCTTATGTATAACAACAGTACAGCGTAAAGATTGCACACACTTTCACTGGTCAAGTACTTTTTGGTATTGTCTGCAGCTGCAAGGAAATTGCAATGAGAGCACCAGATGATCTTATATTAACCAAATAACCAAATATCCATTTACACTCAAAATTCCAGAAGTCCACACACACATTTTTTCCAAAAATCACACTATTTGTGGGTTTTGACTGCAGGACATGAATATTAACAAATTAATGGCAGATAAAAGCTGCTAAAAGTGGGTATTCACTGCACACAAATTAAGATTGACAAATTGTTTTAAGAGGAAAATACACAGATGCTAATGAACCAATTGCATTTGTGCTTTGACTTTCAATACATTTTTTTTTATTCAAGAGAAGCTGCTGTGAAACATCCATCATTCCAGAAAATTAAGGATCTTGCAACAGAATTCAACCCAACTTACTATGCAGCTCTTAAAAGCGCATACTCGTGGCCTCCTCTGAAATCCTTAGCCCTGATGAGTCAGGCTGTCCTCTGAGGAGCATTTAAGCAGGCACTGAGCATTGAATGCACTTGCATTTCTCTCAATGTACCAACCCCAGCATCCACGACTCAGTGCCAAACTGTGAGGATGATTTAACTGAGTAACACATCAGAGAAGAAAATGCAGTCCTTTGGCCATGGTGCTGCCAGAAGCACTCTACACTCCTCTAGGTGCCAATACCCAGCCTCGAATTCACAGAAAAGTGAACGTTGCAATGTTTTACAGGTGGTCACATCACTCCCCATTTTCTGTTCACATGTGCAAAACTGGTAAGTATATTTGTTTTAAATTGCAGACCACTAAGAAAAAAATTCCCATAGCTTTCCTAAATGTATCTTACAAAAAACATTAGAAGACAAGCTATATGCTATGCAAAGCCAACAGCTATTTCAACTGATACTATAGCTCACACCTGTACCTACCAGCATGGAGAGAATATTATCACTAACAGACTCAGAGTAGCTTTAACACTACAGCAGTACAGAAGTTCTAAATACAAGATTGGACAGATTGCAGTTAATTCGTCCTGTTTGCTAAACACCGGAAGCCTGATCCTCCAGCACTTGCACACCCACACAAGCAGATTCTATGTCTCTAGAGTACTAATTCCATGTTAGTAAGGCTTTCCAGGAATGCAAAAGTTCATACATAGGTTTCTCAGATACTGGACCAGGCCACCTATCTTGAGAACAGGCAATGTCTACAGAGTCTACAACACAAATAGATTAACTCACAGTATATAAAAAAAAACAACAACAACACCTAAGATAAATACCTGGAATATAATAGTAGGCATTCGGAGTATCTAGGGTAGCACTCTTCTCCATACATTTAGCCTCCGCCAGTCATACCGGCAATGCAGCCTGGTGTCATTCGGGTTTGCATTTCTCCGTCAAAATTAGCATGCCATTGCTCTGCACCAAGAGGTTCTGGTTCCTTAGGATCCCAATAAGAAAGGCATTCAGACTCTCTGGAGTATCACTTAAAATATCATTTACTGGAGCTAATACTATCAACAAGGAGAGGCTAATAGAGACGATTTTAGATCTCTTCAGATGCTGGGAATCCTGAGCTGCATGGCACCAGATGGATCAAACAATGCACAGTACACTGCATGGATCCCTGCTCTATTTTGGGCTTTTAAGATTTTATGGGATTTTATTAAATCAAATTATTCATTTCTACTGTCAAACAAAATGGACATTCACAGGAAAACTTGTTGCCACATTTTCACATGAAGGCAAGGACACATGGGTGATGTAATCACTAGTACCGAATTGGAGCTTCCTGCAGGCTCCATCATTACAGTTCGCTGGCAGCACTTGTCCTGTGGACAAGGCCTACATGCAGCTCAGCACAGGCCTAAAAGCAAAGCTCTAAATACATAAACTGCTAAGTAAGTGCAGCACAGGCCTACAGCTTCTCAGGTTAACTGTGATGTGGCTCTCCAGCTCCTGGGTGCACAGCTGACTCGTGGCTGGGATCACCAGAGCCACACCACGTTCCTGGTGCACACAGCAGACCCCTGTCACTTGATTGAGATGCAAAATCCTAAATCCTGTTTATTTTTCTGCATTAATGAAGGATTCCTCAGAGCACTGAAAAGTAAAGAAAGCGTCTATTACGCATATTTAAACTTACTGCACCAATCATTAAAACTAAATTCCTAAACATGCTGGTGTACATAGAACGCTCTACAATATGTTCGTAATAGTCTTTGTGCAATTAGATTAAATTATTTCCTACCATTTTAGAAAAGGGACTTTCTGCCCCAGGACACCAAGAAAACACAAATATGGACAGCAGGCAGCACTACTAATATTTGGGATTAAATTTACAATTAACTCATAAAGCATTATAAATGTTACAAACAAAGATGCAGAAGAAACATAACCCTATCACTGGCTTTAGTACTTGCTCTGTATTTTTGATATTAAATACACATTTATGAGGAGACTTATTCAACTATACCACTTGTTTGCCCATCAGTTCTTTCACTCTAACAACTTCTGAACTTCATCAGCTTTAATTACATCTGACAAGAAAGAGAAAGCACTTTATTATACAGTGTGTGAGACCTTGTGGGTGGGAGGGAATGGTTTATGTTGCTGTTCCCTATGGAAGGAAGCAGGGGGAAACCTGAAGGTTGAGTCTTAAGATCATTCTTGCTCCTCTTCCACCAGCTGCACAATCTCCACCTCTTGTCTTCAAAGCATCAGAAGTGCCCTTGTTGCCTGGTCCTAGCTGAACCACTGGGCCAGGAAAGTGGCTGTCCACCCATGCTGAAATTGTTCCATCCAAGGGAGAGATGCCAAATCCCAAAAGCTGATGATGCTGAAAAGTTTTTCCATATTATTACCACCACCAAATGTGATGGGTAACAACAGTCTGGTTGGGTATGTTTCCAAAGTCAAAACAGGAGATAATGAGATTAGCCTGATGCTGGGTATCAGGAGATAACCCTTGCTGTGATCACCTCCTTCATAAAATAAAATATGATTAGAATATGATTATCCTTCTGTAGCAAAAAAATCTTTCTTGTATTATAAAGCACAATAATGAAATAACCCACCCACATCCTGAATCCTGTGTGACCAGGGAAATGTTTTCATTCTGTATTATGCTAAACAATACCAAACTATTTATACCCCAAAAAAGGGGGGAAAAAAAGCCACAAAAAAAAACCTCAAACCAAAACAAAAAGCCACAAAGAAAGAGCATTGCTCAAAATGAGAAACAACTTTTCCCAAATTGCGTGTGAAATTTTTATGACAGCCCAATTCAGATGAAGCCTGATTAAAAATGGATCATTTGTAGGCAAGTTGGAATTGGCTGGCTACTGCCTAGTTATTAGGAATATTTATATGCATTTCATACTATTTAAAGGGAAACATTGGAAGAAAGAATTAAAAAAATATCAAAAATGCGTTTCAGCCCAAAAAGCTTTCCTTTGCTTTCTACTTGGAGATATAATGAATAGTCCAGTCATGCAAGCAGCAAGACCACACAATTGGAGAACACAAGAACCTGGACAAATACAAGAATTTAGTAATCCTGTTTTGCAATGAACAGTACATTTTATCACAGCATCTTGCAACTTTTTCCACAGGGGCTGAGTTTCAGTTTTAAGTCAAGAACTCAGTTATGAGTTCTTGAAATAGAAGTGAAACACTTCTAAAGCCAATTTGTGATTTGATTCCTGCTCTTAAAATGGTAAAAAATAAAATAATAATGAAAAAAATGGCTAGCTATCGGTCACGTAGCATGTACAGACTTTGTTTCAGTCAAGTTACTCACATACTTCAATCCAATAATCAGTCCAACATAACATTCCTTGTCTGACTAAAAACTGGATCCCACTTCATAGTCTTATATGCACAATAAGTTGTTTACTGTGTTGGGTTCCAAATACTTCTGTGTAACATAACTAGGTATTTTTGTTAGGTTTTGGGTTCCCACAACTAAATGATCTGACAAACCAGTTCCCAATACATTCAACCTCACAGCTTCCCACCAGTGAAGTGCTATTTTACATGCGGGGACAGACGTGCAGAGATGAAAGCCGAACTCTCCGTGGCATTTAGGGCCCAAGCAGCAATGCTTGCAGGATTTTGATTCAAGAGCAAGCACACAAAGTCATCATCTACAGGTGGCAACAACGTCCCTGACTCAAACAGGCATCCATGTCTGGACAGGAACTGAAGAGGTGAAGCTGCACATCCCAGACCTGCCGGGAACATCACCAGCACCATATCTCAGAAACTGGTGCTCTCAGATCTTACTGAAGTTGTTGCATTATGTTATCATTAACAGTTATTGGACACATTTTAGTACACCGTTACCATGTACATCTCTTGCATACCAAACAACTGCATTTTCCACTAGACAACAGCCTATGCTTTCTGCAGGCTGTCTCCAGCTTCCAGAAAGGCTGGCAGTAGAGGTAAGGAACAAAGAGTATCGGGGCTAGGGAACAAAAAAACCCAAACAAGCAAATAAACAAACAAAACAAAACAAAACACACACCATTTCCGGGATTGGACTTGCACTTGATTTCTCATTTCTAGAGCACCATCACTATTCAGACAACTTAGCAAGGCAGCGGCTGCCCTGTAATTACCCCACATGCTTAAGAGCAGATTCAGCTGCATAACTGCTGCTCTGGGTCCTGCCCACAAGAGGCTTGAAACAACCTGTGACAGCACAGGACTTTCAGCTCTGGTCCCCCAAGGTTTTGGGCATCTAGCCAGTCTCATTTTGATTAATAATTAGCACTGTATTTACTGGTACAAACCCCTCCATGCCTCATGATGTCAGTGTGAGCATTAGCCAGTGTGAGCATCCGCCAGTGTGAGCATCCCAGCTTATTTCAGTTAAAGAAATGGGATACATTGTAATATTCTATGGTCTTCCTTGGTGTTTGAGAATACATGAAAGAATTACTGCACAGCCCCTTTTAAAAGATCAAACTGTTATACTCCCTGACACATCTTTTACTCTTTTGATGAAATCTTACAACTTATAACTTTCCAGGTAATTTATAAATATATAACTATTTTGGGGGGCGGTAGTGGTATAAAATACAAAAGCTAACCAATTTCCATCCATCTCCCATGGCCACACATTGAGACATGTTTTAAATAAGAGAGCCTTCCATGGAAACGCGCCTCCTCAATTCACAAACAGCAGAATGTGGTCACCTTCAGAGTTCAGCTAACAAAGAGAAGTAACAATCACTGCTACATTTCTGAACTTTAAACAGTGAAAATTTATGATACAAGAAAAAAAAAAGAAAATTCTGAGACCCAGTTAAACTTTGGAAATAAAAAGCATTTCATGAGAAACCTCAAAGTGCCCTCTCCTGGCAGCTGGCACTAACTGCTAGCTCATTTGAAAGGCGTCCTAAATCCACAGAGCTTAATCTCCAATTAAAGAAATTTCTCAACACACATTTTTTGTTCTGAAATTGTATTTATTAGCTATAAAGCAAGAGTATGAAACTGTTAATATATTTTTATAGATTAAGAAGCACTGACGTAGTCTGTTAAAAGTTAAAGTGTAATTAAACAGCTCATAGTAATAAAATCATGTGGGTGTCTTTTATTTTTCCCAAAAACCATGTATGTACTTAAGGTTTGTATTCATTTGATCATATCACTGGTACTACATAATAGTTATTAATTTCTGGTGGTACTAATGCAAACCCTCACCGTATTACTTATTATTATCAACATCCCTTTTTTTTCACCTTGGGAAATAAGTATTTTTGCTTTTGGTTAACCAAGCACAAATAAATGCAGTAGGGGAAAATGGCACTAGAAAAATAAACCTGAACCCTCTGTTTATTTCTCAGTTTGGTGTTGCAATATATAACACTCACTCATTGTCCAGCCTTTACTAAGTACTTTCATCAGTGAAAGAGTTGTAATATACTTCATTTTGATTAATTACATATTTTGTTTCTATAGAAACTAGAAAGCATCTAATCCATTTCTGTTTCTTCCTAAGCCTTTACCCTAGCAATTTTCTTTCACTATACAGTAGCAAAAGATAATCCTTCTTTAGAACTCCAGGTACTATCTGTTCTTTCCAAACATCCTTTAATTAGTATGCATTAGGATTAAAACCAGTTGCAGTTGCTCTACAACTAAAATAAATCAAGAAAAAAAACCCAACCCAACAACCTAACAGGATCTAGACCATTAGTAACAACTAAGTAACTTCAGCATAAACTGAGTGCCATGTGCAGGCTTTCAGTAACATGGGTCTCCAAGGCACAGGAGCAAGGGTACCTCCACTCACAGCCCACAGGCATGGAGTGAAGGCAGATTTAATATCCTGCTCCAGCCAATGGATTCAAATTGATTTTGCTTATAGAAAAAGGAGGATCCACTAATGTTGCCCTGTTCAAAGAAACAATGAAATATATTTTCATTTGTTGCCCTGTTCCAGCCTGCTTCTGTTCAGAGACTAGCGATGTCTAAACATCTTTCTGCTGAACTGATACACTAAAAAAAAAACCATAAGGATAAAAACCCTACTGTTGCTAAACACCTCTTAAACACTGTCTGCTTCCTGTATTTTACTATGATTCAAAGTAAATCTTCAAAAACATAACCCAGATCTTCAAAAAACCTAGCAACTCAGAACTTGCAGTAAAAACAATGTACGTAGTTAAAACATCTGAAAACACTGTTTTAGGAGAATTTGGAGATTAGCGCCTTACTAAATGGCTTGAGTCCTATACATATATATTCTTTCACACACAAATCATACCAAAAGAATAATATTGATACTGTCAAAGCTTGGAAATGCCAAGCTTACCTACAACACCTTTATTTGAACCCACTGCCACGTGAAACAATCCTTATTTACAAAATAATACAGTATTTTTTCTATCAGAAACTGTCTCTATCAGTGCCAAGGGTAACCAGGGTATGTTACTCATCTTACCATTAAAACACACAAACAAACAACAAACACTGGTGTTTGACACACATTTCATCATTCTAGAATAGGAATTTCTCCCTTTCAACACTGCATTCAACACCTAACCTCAGCTCCTCTGCCTGCCAGTGAATCTCTCTGCTCAGTTTCATCATTCAAACTTATGTTACAAAGTCTGAGAAACTTAGATTTCTAGAAATGAGGTCTACGGGAGCCAGCACACAAAGACAGGGATCAGCTCAGCACATCACTTTTCACTTTTGTAGCCTGGCAGTTCCAGAAAAAGCAGAAATGAGTCTTAAATGTCAGAAGTCACATCCACTCCATCAAGACCAGATTTTCCATACAGAGAAATAAAAGTATACACAATGCCATGCAACTACAGGTAGGCTGGCATTTCCAGGAAATATTAGGCTTACTAAACACATGGTGTGCTTTTGATTAAATAGCAGACTGCAAATCCCATGCTGATTTACTGCAGATGTAGTGTGCAGCTGACCTACACATACTCTGCAGAAACACTAAAGCATTACCTGGAAGGGCTACTACTGCACTACCTGGAAGTACACATCACCCAGAGCATCCTGGCTGTCAGACCTCTGTGGTACCGGTACCAGAGGTGAAATATCAAGGCTACTTGGTCTTAATTCCAACATAACCATGCCCCTGCCCAAGTAAAGCCTTGTAAAGACCTTTAGGAAGAATTACGTGCCTTAAAACAGAGCTTATTTATACACTTGCTTTGACAGCAAACACCTTTTTACTGCTGTTGTGCAGCAACACAAGAAAGCATGTCCCATTTAGCTAGTGTTCAAGGCTGGATTAGACAGAGCCTTGGGTGGCATGGTTTAGTGGGAGGTGCCCCTGCCCATGGCAGGGGGTTGGAACTAGATGATCTTAAGGTCCTTTCCAACCCTAACTATTCTATGATTCTATGATACACATAAAAGCCCTCAATATTTAGATAAATATGATACCTACTGAATGCTTTGTTTTCTCCCTACATCTCACCCTTGTCCTCAAAACAGGCAAAAAAAAAGGCAGCTCTTCCCATAGTAATAATTAATTTCTCCAAGAGAACAGGAGCAGTTATGAGGACATCCCTTTCTTGCCTAAAAAGCCAAAATCTGCTTTTTTTCTTTCCACTCCAAAATACGAAAACCACCAAACAAAAAACCCCTCCCAGAACAAACTGAACCTGCTTGTGGAAGCCAGCATAGGTTTTCAAAGTGAGTGAAAATTTTAGTACTTGATCATCACTTGCCACTTGATGGGGGTGGTGAGCTAGCTACACAGGCCTTGGCTTACCAGTATAAACCAAGACATTCCATGGACTATAAATAGCCAACTTTTATGGTTTAATAAAAACACAGTGTGACAGAATACCAAAATCAAAGTGTATTTGGAAACTTTAAAGAGCTGCTTGGTACAAGATACTTATGCTAAATTCCACATGGTATTTATACATCAAGTACTGGAGGTTATATTAACTGCATTGCGACTAAGTATACCAGATACTCCATTATGCTAACAATGAACAGATCAGCTTGGTTTGCGTGATTTGCAAAAAAAACCCACAAACTTCATCTTCTCTGAAACATAACTATTGATACAGAAGCCTTTTCTGCACATGCACCAAAAGTTATTTTTGTCACTTGGTAACCGTCATTCTTCATTTACTTCCCTTTTCACTTACTGCATATCAAGGAGCTCAATATCTTTTTCCTTTCAGATCTTATTCCTACTTGTAGGCTAAAACGACGATACCAAGGCCGGGAAAGCTTAATGCAGCAGTGTAAAAGATAAAACAATAGACAACAGGCTAACAACTTCTATACTTCAAAGGACTAAAATCTGTTGGAGACACCTCTTCAATTTTATGATGTAGGAAGCAAACCATTAACTGTTCAAATAGTGAAAAGATATAGAGCAAGTACCAAAAACAATTTTCCTAAGCATGAAACAACCAGTTACAAAACCAAAACTAAACCCCCCAAAAAAAAACAAAAAACAAAAGACCAAACTCACTTTTCCAATCACACACAGAGAAGTGATTACATGTAAAAAAGAAAGCCATAGCTCAGTTTCTTGGACTTCTGGTAAGAGAACACATAGATCCCTGTTGGTTCCTCCCTTAGTCATACTGCTACGCTTATTACCTGCCATGTTGATACAAATTATATTTTTTCTTAATAAAGAAGACACATACACCAAGCATCAGTCCATACTACAGGGCTGTACAAAGTTCTGCACCAAAGGAGATCAGATTAGAAATAGCTTTTGAAATAATCAATCACAGCTACAGAGGTGCAGAATACAGGAAAGAGGAAAGGGGTTAACCATGGAAACATGATTTCAAGCACACCAAGAGCCATGAGGTTTTTAACAGTGCTTACATTTATAAAAGCACAGAACAGTGCTTACATAAAATATTAAAGAATAGTAAAAAAAAAAAATTATACATGCAAACTCTCAAATTTCAAAAGAAGTGCACGTCAAAGATTTTTAAAAAGATTCAGGCCTTCTGAAAGTGTAAATAGATTTCCCTTTAGTACTTTGTGTATCAGCAATTCCAACAAGACTAGAAAACCAAAAAGGGAAACAACGTAAGAGATATCCACTACCACAGATTATTTATTCATATACCAAGTTAAAAAATAAGAATATTTTATTGCAAAAAGTTTATCAAACCACTGTATACATACAGTTTATATTGTTAAAAGCTAACATGTCAATTAATACTTTATGTACATCTGACCAATAATGTCAAACAACTGTAGAAAATCATCACTCAGTGGAAACTGATTTGGCATTTGGAAAGTAGTTACCATCCTGCACTAGAAGAGATAATTAATAGAAATAAATCATTCATATGTTACAATAAAAATACTTATTTGCTGTGATCATTTAAAGCAAATGGATGCTTTCTTTCTCCAAGTAATATCATCAAAAGTGGAGATTAAAGTGCACATAACCAAAGCATTAATAATTCTTCAGCAATCCCTTCTGTCAGTCTAGTTGCTCCAAACACACCATATTAACATCAAGGATTCAGGGCTTTTCTCTGTGTCTTAAAATGTAAGATTTAAGAGAAATTCAGCTTTCTAAGCTGCATAAAATAATTCTGGTGTACAGTAAGATGAAGTAGGCTACAGAAATTTGGAAAATGGTGGTTGGTGGAAAAGTCAGTGTAAATTATCCCACATATATGATTTCTGGAGAAATACTTTCCTTTTGAAAAAAAGACTCGTAGTATTTCATACAACTGTGGACCAAACAAGCAAAGCATGCAACAGTATTTACATGTCATTCTTTGTGGACTACATACAATACAGGTTCGGGGCAACACTGTCTACTTCACGCATAAATTTTGCTGGAAATCTGGGAAAGAAAAAAAGTTGCCAACAATTTGTTTACTATAGAATAGGGTCATAAATCAGAAAAGTGCTCCTCAAAAAATGTAGCTCCAAATATTGGGTTTGTCCCACTACAAGCAATACAGTAAACCTTACAAAATATAACAGTCAGTACTAGCAGAGCTGTGGAGGGCAATAATTTTAATAAATCAGTCTGCTTTGGATAAAAGAATGCTTATTCATGTTACCATCTATTCAAAAGCAACAGCTGAACAGGCTAAATTTACATCCATAAGAGAAGCATGACATGTTCACTGAAAACAAAGTGAGTTGCTGGTAATTACAGTTATCATTTTTATCACACCAACTGGTCACCAATGGGGAAAAAAAAAAAATAAAGTCTTTTTTTTTTTTTTTAATCTGCATTTTATTTTTTTATTTTACAAAGATGAGAAGTTCCAAGCCTTTATACTTGAAGAGCATACGTCATATCTTAGGCACTGGACCCAATTTAGAGGTAAAATGTTTGTTGACATGATTTACCATCCTCAGGTTTCTGAAGCCCGTCCATACGAAGTCTACATACAGCACTACAAATACACATCAGATACTGCTGTAAATTTATAAGGAATACAAAACACTGTTAAATACAACTTTTACCCCATGGCACATCAAGCATGGTAATACCACTTGTTTCATAAGATTACCAACGGTCAGTTGTGGTTATGCTTTATTGAGTATTTTCCTTTCTGTAGTTGAGAAATATACAGCTTGGACTTGCTTCCATCTGGTCTTTTAAACCAAACTTCATCATGGTTAATTGTTGTAATTATGGCACTATAGAAAATGAAGGAAGAAGGGTCAGGGGAAGAAAAACAAGAAGAATTTAGAAAACTTCAAAGCTGATAAATAACCTCAAAACCGCAGCTGTGTTTCCACACAGTAAATGAAAATATGCATTACTTATAAATGCTAAACCAAAAATATATTGGCTCCATTGTAAGGATAGTTCTGACAGAATTCTTTGGTAACTGCATGCATCTTTAGTGAAGGTACTTATTTTTTCAGCCATCTATTTAAACCCTTAACATGTACAAATATTTTAAAAGTAGTCAGCCATAGAAAACACAATAGATGACCCACAGTAAAAAGGAGATCTGTTGAAAAATACACCCAGAAATTATACTGATTACAAAGTATTCAGAAAAAAAATTAAACAGACAGAAGCCTAAGATTAAAGCAGATAAAGTATTCAACTGTTGGTCATTATACCAAGAGAAAGTCAAAACCTGATTTACCGAGTCATTCTTACATGAACTGTGCTTTTATGCCCCTTGTTGTAAACCTTCATACAAACAGTGAATACAATCCCCACCCCACAACCCCTACAAAAAAAAAAAAAAAAAGGAAAAAGAAAAACTCAACTACAATTGATGATAAAAAAAGGCTCAAAACCGGAGATTAAAACAGTTAATGGAAGAAAGATCAATTAAATAATGAGTGTGACCAAACTCCCCCCAGGAAACAATTCAGCCTTAAAAGTTGCTGAAATCTTGAAAAGGCTGGGAAAGTTCCAACGTACGCTTGCCCTGCCAAGTGTCAGGTTTTGGCTCTTGTCAGACACTGGATACTGAGATCTTTCTTTGGCCCAGTGTAACTGCCGTGTTCTGCTAAACCAATTCAGATTTTTTTTTTTTATTTCAGAAAGAATACAGTTTACTGAAATACTTTCACGTTTCAACTCTGAACAAACACCAAAATCACCAAAATCCATTCCTCTTTACCATACACAGGGATGAAAAGAAACAGTCAGCTTTACAGTAGTGTACTCTATATTATATAATATATAGAGTTTACTGCTATATGAAGTTCCTGGGTAGCTGTACATATTTTATCAACACAGTGCTTAGATTCACTTGCCTCACTCAGTAAAAGATAAAAATTTAATTTTAAATATTGTTTTAAATAGACCCACTTTTTAGAATTTTAGACCCACTATTTAGAATATACAAAATTTGGATATTTGCATACAATTTCTCTGTATGCAAATATCCATACAGAGAAAATACATTTAGATATCAAAAACATTCAGCCAAATTTGCATTGTAATATTTAGATTGCTCCCCTGTAGAATCTTTGTTAAGAGAAGGAATTCCCATTTAAAAAAGTTCCAACTCTTTTCTGCCAGACCATTAACCAACAAAAAAAAAAAAAAATCTTTAATGGTATAAAGTGTTTCTCTACAATCAAGTATTTTTGGTGTGCCAGCAAATCAAATTTTCAAAGCAACAAAATCCCAGGATACTCAAAAAACTTACTCAAAGGCTATTCAGAAACCAGGAGGAGCTTAAACTGTTAGTGAGATCCTAACTTTAACATCTCATGACCTTCAGTTACTTCCAACCCTTACCAGCCTCTCAGAAGTCCACTGCACAACCTTCTTTGACAATACCTGTCATCCAAGGTGAATTAATAAATGATACTGACGTGACAGTACTTCCTAGCTAGCCTGACTCCTCAATGCCATCATCCAATCTACTGCTTAACATGAATGTACACAGCTGCACAACCCGAGTAATCTTTACCTGGTAGGGCATTCATCTTTCTTATCAATGCATATTGTCTGTCCTCGTCCATACCACTCTCCATCATAATACAGTCTTCCTTCTTCAGATCTAGCACTGTGTAGGTGCTTTTCTAATTTGACAGGTGCTAAAATGATCAATAAAAGGAATTTAATATTGACTTGGCAGAAGTTAGTCAGTTGTTTAAATATACTTTCATCAAATTATTTACATAGAATACACATTTTCCATGATCAAAAGTAACTGCAAGAACGCAAAAAAATTGGAAGCAAGATACTTTTCTATTTCCAGTCAGATAAGTTATATTTCCATTTCCAAATAGAAGCTATCTTCCCTACAACCTTCAGATCTATGAATTTTCACAAATAGAATAATATAAAGATTACTTCAAATGGCAGAACCTGAAATCTCTTCATCAGCACATTACCACAGCATGAGAGTAGCAATGCACCACTAAAGAAACACATCACCTGTTTGCTTCCTCTCCCTTTTCCTCCTTACTCACCACCTCCAAGAATTTGATTTTACCTAGCATTCATGTGCTTCTCGGCTCCTTTCCCATAGCTGTACTTTTTCAGGGTTGTAGCTTGAAGCGAATGTGAACATCCTTCACACTGCATTCCTAAGGTATGGGGCTCTGTTTCCTGCCTCATCTTGTGCAAACACTGGCGTAGCTTGCTGAAGTTAATTGGTATAAGCCACTTAAAGAAGTCTGTATTTTTGTTGCTAACTTTCTAGAATTCAGGCATCAACACAATCATCAATAATCAAGCTACAAGCAGCAGCACCCAAGAGAGGGGAAAGACAAAAGTCTTCACCCCATCCTCCATCACTACACACCAGGGCTAAAATGAGTATGATCCGCCTAAATGCAGTTTACACCATTACACACAGCAAGTTCTGTCTTGTGAAATCAATGTTTACTCACGTTCTGGCTTTACTCTGTGTGGCCCCAGTGTAGCCATTGCCTTGAAACAAAAATGAAAATTAAGTTAGCCAGCAAGCATATTCTGTTTTTCCTAAATTACCAGCTTTGACTGTGAAGTTATGAGTGGTGTAGCTCAGGATACTTGCTTTTACGTGCAAAACCCACAACTGGAACAAATCTAAAATAGATATGTGTTCAATGGTGACTCCATAACTAAACAAAATAGAATTTTGAGGGTGAAAAAGAATCACCTTCTTATGTAAGTTTTGAGTTCAGATCACTCAAGATGTTTTATAAATTAAACCCTCCATTTCTACTTTGTAATTCTGTCAAGAAAACACAAAATTACATTAATTTGTTCTAAAAACCAATGCTATATGATCAATCTATACTTCTGATTTATACAGTATACAAGCTCATTCTCTGTTCTCTCATATGAACTGTAGATCACATGGTATTAAAGTAGGTTTTAAAAAAAAACACTCAAAAGTTTTCTGGGGTTGTATGGTTTTGCTTGGTTTTAATTATTTCCAGAAAAGGCAAAATCCCCAGTAAATTCTGTGATTCACTACTGTTCAAAAATCATGTTACACTACAGGAAACAAACTGAGGAAAAGCTGGTTTGTGTCTGTTCTTCCGACACAATACAAAGAGAAAAGCTAGACAATTTTTCACATAGGCATCACATTTTACTTCTTGTTAACAAAATACTTACAAGTGTAAAACGAGTGGAATGATTAGCTGACTACTGAAGAAATAAAAATCTATTTAAAATTTTGATCATGCAAGAAATACATTCACATATTTTTAAGAGACAAAAGGACTGGACAAAAACCCAAACAAAACCTTTGGCATTCATCCTTTCATCTCACCTTCCTTATTGTTGTCCAGTCTTCAAGAATATCAAGGTCTTGTAACATATAAACTATATAGGGGCGTGGAGAAGTTAGGGAAAACTCATTTAAAAAGCAGGAATAAAAATACTGTAATGTTTGTAGAAAGATAGTAATAGCTCTGTTATGCCAATCTTTTAAGCAAAGAATACTTATGTGAAGCAAAAATAAATGCATCTTTGAATTACACAAGCTAGAATTACACTTTAAAAACTGAGATAATTAATAGTAAGTAGATATTCAGACTACTGGAGTTCAAGAAGAGGATAAAACAATATTTGTGATAAAACCATTTATCCCGGTTTCAGCAGTAGCAGTCATTTTTAATCCTTAGTAGCTGGTGCAGTGCTGTGGTTTTGACTTTCGGCCTGGGAGCAGCGCTGATAACACCGATGTTTTTAGTTGCTGCTCAGTAACGTTTACTCTGATCAAGGACTTTCTAAGTCTCATGCTCTGCCAAGGAGGAGGGGAAGCTGGGAGGAAGCAGAGACAGGACACCTGACTCAAACTGACCAAAGAGGTACTCCATACCAAAGCACATCATGCCCACTATATAAACTGGAGGGTGTTACCCGGAAGGGTTAGATCACTGCTTGGTCGGGCTGGGTATCAGTTGGCAGGTGGTGACCGGTTGTATTTTCTTCCCTTGTCATTATTATTACTGGCAGTACTCTGCATCATTTTTTTTTTTTTTCAGAAAAGCACAGACAGTGCCACATCGCTGAATATCAAAAAAGAAAAAAAAAAAAAAAGAAAAAGAACACAGGAAGTAGAAAGGCAAAGCCCCTCCCCTGAACTATCAACTGCAAAAACTGTGTATTAGAACAATATGTAAACTTCAAAACAAAACTCCATATAGCACTGCTATTCCATTACAACAGTCTTAAGTTTTTTCTTCATTTCTCCCCATTTCATCTCTCAAAAACAAGTTTAGAAAAAAGTGTCAGGAACGTTTTAAAACTAAATCATCTAAAATGGGATAAAGGAGCTTTAACTCACATACCATTTGAAATTTTAAGAATCTTTAGCCATTTTCAAATTTGTTGCCCTCTAAACATCAAGTAGTATAAATTAAAAACCGTAAAATTCCTAGGATTATAGACAGATCTGTAGAAAGTGACAAGTTCACAACCATTTTAAAACTGCAAGCAAAAAGAAAATTAATTTACTTCACAACTGAAAGGATTTTCAACTTTATTAATTGCCTGAAATTGCTGGGGTTTTAGACCTAATACTATGTCAGCATTTTCTGATTGGAATGTATTCTAAAATGGCAAGGTAGCTCATAATACACAGAATCTGAATGTTATTTGTATGGACAAACCAAAGACAAGGATGGCTGAGAGCTAAAGAAAATATACTTTCACACAACCTGGCATTCAAATTGCTAAAAGGAGTTAAGAAACTAAAGAAGCCACTTATAGGTACATTGATTAATACCACCTTGCTTTTAAGCACTAGCTTAAAACCACCTCTGCTAAACCGAATTTATGATGCATCCTAATGGAAGAATTGCCACCATTAGGTCAAATCATCCATCTGGTATATGTTCCAGTAAACTGAACATCCTCAAAGGAGGGTTTTGGGTTTTTTTTTCAGAAAATTCTTCCTCTCCACCTTCTGATATTATGAAAGCTTGTGAAAGTAGCATGATTTTCTGCAGCAGGTTAGCAATAAAAAATGGCCTTTATATTACATAATGGCACTACTTAGAAGTTAGAACCACAGAACAGTTTGGAAAGGACCTTAAGATCATCTAGGTCCAATCCCCTTGCCATGGGCAAGCAGGGACACCTTCCACTAGACTGGGCTGCTCAAAGCCCCATTCAGCCTCGTCTTTTCTAGAAAGTCTCCACAATTCTGGCAACTTCCAAGCCACCACATTTCTACCCTATAAAAATGTTGGGCTGAGGGTAGGAGTAGAAAGAATACTCAAGTTTGCAAAGGCATCTCCTTTCTGTCAAGAAAGATGATACTGACTCTTAGTTGTTACACCTTAAAAGGTTTGCTTGTTAACAGCTATGAAGTCACCAATGTACAATTCTTAAATACTCTCTCTACAGGAACCCCAAGACCACAAACAATCACTCTAATCTGATCAATTCTTTGAATTTTAAGCTTTTGATTAAAGAGGTTCTGTGGTCTATGGAATTGTTAAGAAGTAATAAATTGAGACAAAGGTGGAATGGGTTTCCCAGGGAAGCTGTGAATGCTCCATCCCTGGCAGTGTTCAAGGCCAGGCTGGACACAGCCTTGGGTGGCATGGTTTACTGGGAAGTGTCCCTGCCCATGGCAGGGGGGTTGGAACTAGATGATCTTAAGGTCCTTTCCAACCCTAACTATTCTATGATTCTACACCAAAATAAGAAGCAAAGTTACACAAGTCAGGAGAAGTTACACGAGTCAAGTTATACTTTGCAAACATAACGCCTAGTTTTTTTGATTTTGCCTTACAGCTCTATTTTTTGAAGAATTAGAAAAACCAACTTTTAGAAATGTTTTCCATGTGAAACTAGTAGTTAGATAAGAGAATTTTAATTTCCATTTTTGTAATAGGATGTGTCAACATGACTTCCTTAACCTGAATAACAGCTGTCATGCAAAAATACATTTTGAGAATACATTATCATTTCAACTTGTTATTCATGACATATACGGTAAGACTAGCTATAAACCAGCGAATACTACTAGAGAGAACAATGATTTCAGTAAAAGGATATCTGATACAACAACAGGTTTCTTTTTATCTGGACTAAATGGATCCTTCCTTTTCTTCCTGGACTGTAGCTCATCATTCCATAATTCTGAAAAGATGTAAGAACATGTTACAAATCAGAAACAATTATAAGTTTAGCTCTTTTAACAGCAGAGAAATTGTCCAAAAATGACAAATAACATTTTTCTGGTGAGATGCTGTTTCTGAACAAAATGAAAGTGTTAGATAATTACACAGTCATACATTAATACTCTCAAAACACACGAGGAAAACTGACAATTACTAGATCAAAGTTTGTTTTAAGCTTAAATTCAACCTCTGCCCAAAGTTTACAGCTGAATAGCATCCTGCTGGATAACCTGAAACTCAACAGACATTCTATGTGCACAGTCCATTAATCAGTAGCTACCAGAAGATTAAGAAAAAAAATTAGTGACACCAAACAAGCAAACAAAAAAAACACCCCAACAACTTTGAATTTCTATTCACCTGAGGTAATGTCAATACTATGCCTGTCTTCTTCAAGTCTTCTAATCTTTTCTTCTAGTTCACTTTGTACAGTATCATACAACAGAAGCTTTTCACTCTAAAAGAGAAATAAGTTATACATTTTTTCATTACTAAGTTCTATCATCTAAAGATATGACAATAATTTAAAGCCTCAGCAGGAAGGCAAGAGTAGCTTTATGTGAAAATTTTTCAGAAGTCATAAAGCATGACATCTCCCTCTATCCACTTTCTTAGCATGAGACCCTACCACATTAAAGACATCAGATTCACTTAGCATAAGCATAAATATAGTTATCAAATATCAGCACCAAGAATAACTAAGTGGATAAAAGCATGCAGCTAGATCTCCAGAACAACTGCTTGTATTTTGACACAAATACAGTATTTTCCTTTTGGATAGCAAAGATTTATTCACAATGAATAACTGTAGTGACCTCTATGTCATCCTTCATTACAAATCAGAAAAGCTAATGTTTTTCATGGAAAGCTTTTTATTAAGCTGCCTCCAATATTAATAAACCTGCAGTAATTTATACAGAATTATCATCTATTACCATGTATTTTTAACTATTTTCATAGATCTGAAAAATACTTTCCCACAGAAGAATTTCTTGAACACATAAAATATTTATAGTTGTGAAAGCAAAACCATCTACCCTAAAGCTGTGATAATCACTTTTCAAGCACTGCTTTAGAAAAATTAGCTGGTTCATCCTTTTAAAAAGCAATTTCTGAGCCAAATAGATTAACATAATGCCTTCAGTGTTAGCTGTACCATTAGCACTTTTTATACACAAACAAAACCACAGACTGATGTGAACTTTCTACAGCACTTCATGCTGTCTATGCTATCTTCCATCTCTTAAGTATTTCTGAACTAGAAAAATCAACTTTGTAGTACACTGTTCTTCATGACAGTCCGTCACATAGCATACCAAAATTACCTAGTATCTATCTAGACTCGTTACCCCTTTAAAGGCAGCATCAAGAAACATTACACTCTCTAAACCAGCAATTTGGAATTAAGTGGAGTTCCAGGCTTCTAAATTTACTATTCTTTCATAAGCTTGCACACTCCTAAAGCACAATTAGGAAATATGGCTAATTGTTACATTTTAAAGTTCATTATCACTAAGCAACATATTTAACAACTCATAGAAACAGAGAGCTTGGATATGCTGCTGGAAAGAAACAGAACAGTTTAAGCAGCGTAAGTCACTGTATCCAGCTATCTGTCACCATGACTCTGCCAGAAGCTGCAGCCCCTAAAGCCAAGTCAGCAGATTTCTGCACCTCAACTGCTCCTGCCCATAGCACAGCTTACTAACAGAAACTTAACCTTTACCAATGTTCAAGCTAGTATGCTGGAGTGAAGCAAAGCAGCTGAGGAACAGACAAAACCAAAGAACCCTTTTCTACTAAATGGCTGTCACACTTACTATTCCCTGCAAGTTACAACATATTAAATTCCAAAGACCTCATTTCAAATACTTTTCAACTCCTTATTAAAAAAGAAAAAAAACTTAAATAAAAATTTCACAGTAGAACTGAAAAGGCAAAAGCCTCTTACATATGCCTGAAATGGCAAACGAGTGTTATCTGTCCCAAGAACATGTTAAAATTCCATTTTAAAATGAAATAGTGTCTGTGTTTAGACATTTGTTTTGCTTCAAGCTCTTGGAGGCAAATAAGGTGTGAAAAGCTGTTACAGGCATTAGAGGCACTCCCGCTGAATGGTTATATTCCAGTGGAATAAGCAGCACTGCTGACTTTAAAGACCTTACTGCATGATGAGTATATGAATTCTGAAGGTTTCTCAATAGAAACACAATAGCAAAACAAGGTAGAAAGACCACCTTAAAGAGGAATACTGTATAGCCAAAGCAAATCATTCAATCACAGACGAGAAACCCTGTAAGTCTCACAGGATTCTGCCTGACCTCCAGAGTACTCCCAGAAGCAAAGACGGTCAGTAATAAGTAGTCCTTATTATACCTTGCTCTTTCCCATAGCATCAAGAATATAAATTTTTTTAATTTTTTTTTATTTTTTTTATTTTTTTTTTAAAGTATCTGCTTCATTGGTATGGAAGGAGCCACAGACTTCAGGAACCACTCCAGAGAAAACACCTCTTAAGCAACTCCAATGGAGCTGAGGAGTACTAGGATGCAAACCTCACTACTTAAGCAGCTATGTTACAGCATTGGACATGAGTATTTTTACTATGGTATCTAGTAAATTTAGATACTTAAACAGAAATGTTTATATTCAAGTAGAGATACATTTTTCCTGTAACTGCTTCTGAAATCACAACTGCTAAGGCATCTAAAAAAGACATTATTATTAATAGTATCATTATTATTATTTTAGTTGTCATTGTTGCTACTAAAATGTAAGGTTCTTTTGACTAAAATTAGGTCAGATATTTTAGTTACTGTTCTTAGTAATCTTTTTATAACAAAGGTAAAAGAAATCGTGGTAATCTACTAATAAGAACTTGTTAATGAAAAATAAGAAAACTTAGTTATACTTACATGTAAAGCCAAATTAATATAAAGCAAATTTTTATATGCTTTGAATAACCTCTTACGTAGGCTTAAATTTCACAAGGTAATTGCATTCAAATAGCAAATAACAGCAATAATAAAAGCATGCACTGAACTGGGAAAGCATGACACCATAAAGTTAGATGAGACTAGCTATCAATGTCAAATAGCTGGCACAACCTCACAGTGCTGTCGAGAGGCTTGAATCTCACATTCATACTTGTTCTTCACAGATTCCAGACAAAGCTCCCTATAGATACCTGTAATCAGACAAATTACAGCAATATTACTTTCTTTAGCTAGTATACGATTTTAGAAATCTCTTTTAAGACTGCCTGCAAGCCCCAAAACATGTACATACCAGAAAATACAGACCTATTATATTAGGCACTTATAGTGGATGGCTGCTTTACAGAGTAAACATAAGAACAAGTAAACCCTTCACTCCAAAGATCTGAGGAAAAATATAGGCTATTTTAACTTTTCCCATTTGTCAACAAATTACACCAGCAGTCATGCTAACTTCACAAAATTGGTCAGTTATGCTCAAATTATCCTGGATATTTTCAGTTTTCAAATCCATTACCAAATCAAATTTTCAAATCAAAGTACCAAATGATCTCTTCTAATTTCTAATTAGAGTTTTAAATGATGTTTTGAGGCTTTTAAATAGCTAGGAAACTGAATGGAAAAACAAAAAAAGCTTTTGCAAATTAATATTTAGAATAAGGCTTACTTCATAATGCATGACCTTAATAAATTACATCAGTTAACAAGACACTGTCCTATTCTTTGAAATAGCGACCTTGCAATACAAAGGATACTGCTTCTTAGCATTGGGAGCACCTCTTACATATTTCTGAAAAACCTGTCTAGTAAACAGACAGCTGAAAAAAAATCTGAAAGGTACCTGAAATGTAGTATCTGGCAAGAACGGACCTTGATTTAATACAGTCAAGGCATTCACACAAAATACTCAAATTGTACCAGATTACCATCTTGAGGAGTTAAGTTTGCACACACATTAGTGCTGTCTAGCAAATGAAGAACTCCAAAGAACAACTTCGCTTAGAATTCATTTGACTATAATTTAATACAGTACTAGAGGAATAATTCTGTTACCAGCGATAGCTCTGCAAAAATAAACCTCAAAGTATTATGTCAACCATCTTTCTGCTGTGAAGCCGCTTTTGATCTAGAATTCAAAATGTTCTTTTCTTACATCAGTACGTTACGCTGTTTGGTTGGTTGGGCTTTTTGGGTTAGGTTGGGGTTTCTTTGTTTGGGGGAGGGGGTTAATATTTATGGCTGACTGCCATATCTAGGTCTACCCATTTATAATCACAGCTGATTTCCCTGGAATTGAGCAGTATAAATATGAATACTTCTAGAAGAAACAGTTCTATTCCCAACTTCCTGGAACAGTCGGGATCCACATTTTGTTGGAATAGGGCTCAGTGCCTTAGAGAGCAGACGAACAAAAGTACCCTTTCTACCGCAGAGGCAATTATATCTCTAGTCCAGTTAATCATACTTCCACATTCTTTTCCCCCATCCCCTTCTCAGATACTTAGGGATTACCTGCACAAGCTCAAGTCCTACCCACTTCTGCCAAGGCTTTCAAACAGTGAGAGCGAATAAGCCTGTTCTGCATTTTCTTGCTTTC
>JAOEHY010018257.1:0-41949 GCA_025447955.1 Psilopsiagon aurifrons | reverse complement strand
CTGAAAGTCAAAAACACAGCACTGCACCAGCTACTAAGAAGGAGAAAAATGACTGCTACTGCTGAACCCAGGACAATCCCACAGACTATATTCGTATATATTTAAAATTGCCAGATTGAAATGAGCCTTTTCCTAGAAACATCACATTTGCTTCATACTCCATTTCACACTGATGACAAAAATCATTATAGCACAGAGCTCAGCCTGAAATGAAGCAGTTCACTGTACATGAGCAAACTTATGGTACTTATTTGCCAACAGCTAGAACATAAAGTCTTGGAATTTAATAGATGCAATAAGGAAATACTGGAGCAGTGCAGATGACAGAGGAGGTTAATAAAACCTAAGATACTGTAAATGTAGTATATGATACACAGAAAACAGATCAGAAACTGGGGGCAAACATCACTTTGCCTTTTCTGCATTTCTTTTGATGATTCTAGTCATAAACTAGCCACGGACAATTCTCTTCCTGAAATATCCTGCTTTGTATTTCTCTAATTACACCAAATTCACAATATAAAAGGGTGATTTAATGAAAACTCACATGCTTAAAATATTTATATATGCATTTAATACCATGCATGATCAAATTCCAATTCTGATATATTAATAGAGAACATCATCAAGTTCATTATCCATATGATACATGAATCACATAGTAAATTCTGGATGTATCAGATTAAATTTTCAAAAGTCACTAAATGATTCTGTTAAACGTATGTCTTGTGATTTCCATCCCACTTCTGACATTTTCAGACGTTACCTTTTCTAGCAAGTATGCCAGTTTAGGTCTAGCGCTTCTCCCCGAATCCTTTCCTATTTGGGGCATTTAAAATATATTTCCAGAGGTGCTTTTTGTCTGGTATGAAACAGTACTAAGTAGACTTAGATTTGGATAATCCACAGAGAAATTCATATTCAAGACGCGTGTCCTGACCAGACCAATGCAAACCTTTAAGCCCTCAGGAAATTCAGCTTCAATCACATTTGAATATAGCTCTACATTCACACATTCAGGTATTAAAAGGCACAATGTGTGCTCTACTAAGAGCTGTGCACATGATGGAATGCAGAACACTACATCATCCCACCAGACAGTATCAGAGGGAAGTATAAGCCCCACAACAGCCTTCATACGCTTCCTACTGCAAATCCACCCCAAAAGCAAGAACAGTTCTGACCCTGTATAAATCCTATGTAAGACCATGATAATGCTAGTCATTCACCGCTAGTAAGGCAATTATAAAAGCATCCAAGTCAGATACCACGTATCCATTTGTCATAGAGCACTCCTACCTTTTCAATTTCATATAATTTTCACTAGCTGCAGGTCTGCATTCAGCACGTTGCACCACTATTCCTTCCAAGGCAAGTTTATCTAGAATGAAAAAAACAAAGCAAAACTGGACATTAGAATAAGATTCACCAACACAGCCAACATTTGGATTATTTTTCACTAATTAAGAATTTAGTAAATATAATGTAATCATAAGTTCCCAAACCTCAAATTAAGTTCTAAAATCTCTGCTATTTACACACTGAAGCAATATGCTTGCACAGCTGGTATCCTGTAGACTTCCTCATTTTGCCATCAGATGTTTTACATATTAAGAATGAATCACAACAACCAAATCTGAAATAAAGAGATGTGTGGCCCTCTTTTCTTCAGACTGATGCACTCAAATTACCTAGGGACTGTTTTCGGGAAATGTGTATTGAATACAGCCAGTGACCATGAAAGAAACAAGCTATAAAGAGAACCCAATCATGAAAGCATCCAAAATCAGTGGAAGATATAATGAGGGCTAATTTTATTCTTATCCTCAAAAAAAGAGTAACATATTTTCACCTTATTGCAATAAAAAATACCCCAAACTTTCACTAAAGGAACAGAATGCAATAGAATAATAATACTGCATATACTAACACTTGGAGGAAAGAAATAAAAACTTGCAGTCAATAATCTAGGACATCACATACTAAGTTTTAGTTAATACTGCTCTCTGCACATTCACTGTAACACAGTCACTCTATAACCCAATGTGAACACCTAAAGCAAAGACGACTAATAGAGTGGTACAGTAGTACCAGCCTACTCTGTAAAGGTGGAAAACCTAAAACTTAGAAGCAACTTCATGAGGAAAGGAAGAGAGAAGTGATGGCGGCCAAACACCTGCTTTTCTACTATGATGTTCTAGGGCAGAGTATGTGTGTGTGGCAATTTATTCATCACTTTTGGCCATAGCCAGTGCAATATGTGTTAAACCAACACCTCTGGAACAGCTCTGAAAACAAGAAAGGATGAGCTTTAATGGCTTGATCAGCTCTCACTGTTTTAAATGTCCTTCCAACAGAGTCTCATCTTGCTATTAGAGTAGGGTACTACACTGTCACTTGTCACCTTCAGCTAGCAGTGTCTCAGAAGCTAACAGAAATGCTTGAAAGTGTTGAATCAAAGTAACAGAAGGCATGCTGGGACACCGCTAATTTTAACATTGACTTATAGACTGAAATATTATTACATCTGGAAATGAAAGTCTGCTCTCCTTGAACAATGCAGAGAGGGATTACTTCGAGACCATGTATTTCCAAACTACTTAATCTAAAATTTCTTGGTTTGATTTAAACTAAATCCTTGAAAAGAATAAGAATGCCACACTTTTCCAGGTAGCTCTGGATAAATGGTTTGCTGATTCCTAAGGTTTATGGTCAGGAAACACAACTTACCAAATTTGCCTGACCTCCTGTGTATCACAGATAGATAAAATTTTATCCTCTTTCTTATGTACAGAACCTCATTTGTGGCTGCAAGTGGTATTAATATTGCTGCTTAATTTCTAATACAGATTTGACTTCAGCTTCTAGTTGTTGATTCTTCTTATGGCTTTCTATATTATGCTAAAGAGCCTTTTAGTACCTGGTGTTATCTCCCTTTGAAAGTACTTACACATTGTAATCAAGTCACTTCTCAACCATCTTTTCAATAAATGGAGTAACTCAAGCTCCTGAATTATCTCACCACAAAGCATTTTTTACCACATTTAAATCAGATTTGGATCTTTTTTCTGTTCCTTACTCAACCTTGCAATGATGGTTTCAGAATACAGAGACCAGAAGATGTAACACTATTGTACTGGTCTTACCATAACCATATACAGAGGTAAAATAACAGATACAGGAGCTGGCATTTTTTCTTATTTCACTTCAGCCACCTCAAGGTTATTCAGCAAAATACCTGGATTCAGCTGAGAGAGGGAGGAATGGAGACTGTCAAGAGGAAAGATTGGTTTCATCTCTTAAAATTCAATGATCTGCCTTGCACTGGTGGGGTTTTTGTGGTTTTGGGGATTTTTTTTGTGGGGGGTCTCTCTATGTCCCCTAACTGTGCTTCATGTTTCCATGGCTAAAACTGGGTAAAGATCAATTTGTCTCTAAAACTCAAGCTCTGGGTATTGACAGAGCTGACTGGCCATTTTACTGCTAACACAGCTATTTTAGGTTTTTTCTAAGCTTCACATTTTACCCATGGGCACTGCATTCCCTGCTCCTAGGTATATAACTGCCTTTGGCTTTGTTAAAATGCATTGTCTTTAAACAGATTCTGTGAATTAAGGATCCCAGTCACATCATGACAGTCCTGTCACAGTTTTTCCCTGCCTGCCCAGCATTTGTGTCAACTATGACACTAAAGAACACTGTCCTTTTGCTAATTCTGGAGGAAGCCCTTCAAAATGCAGCCCAAGTGGCCTCCTGCTCATAATTAGTTTCTGATAACTGTCAGCTGGTTTTTAATCTTGTTCTATGCTTGCTATTTTTCTTTTAGACATAAATGAGAATGTCACAGGATTCTAAATTATGTGCAATACTACAAAATGCTAAACAGGCTGCAAACATGCTGTTACTTGAAACTCACAATCTCCAAAATCAACAAAATTCAGTTTGTTTGACAAAAAACCTTTCTATAAACCATTCCTTATATTTCTGATCTGTTCTACCTCCTGAACTCCATGATGGTTTTCCCACTAGTTTCTGCGGTACAGGTTCAAGGCTAACTAGCCTCTAACCATCTCAGCCACCCAGGCCAGCTGTCTGAACACCAACTTGCTGCTCTGAGTCTCTCTGCACCTTGCTTAATTTTCAAGTTAAGAATCAGGATCACTGAAACAGATAGTTCCCATACACCAACTATTCAAGAAATGAACCTGCCAATTAAACATGCTTATCCTTAGTAATATCTCATCTTTGATGTCTTGACTAATACTCTCTTTTAATTACCACTGATCCAGATCTGGCTTTTAATGTTCCAGCCACTTGACAGTACAAGGCTGTCCAGTCTCCAAGAACATCTTGCAGCTAAGCTAGTCTGCTGTCCAAGTTCATCCACGCTCCAAAAGCCAAGGTTTACGTCCCAGTTTCCTCGGGCTTTCTTGGGCATTCTAAAACATCAGAGAGCCTGCATCTGCAATGACGCATGCAAACCTCTGGATGAGTGACTATAGATGGGGAACATGGGCATTACGCTCTTTCCAGTCTAATTAGCTCTCACACACCAAACTCAAGTTCAGAGACTTGGGTCTGTCTTCACTTGTTGCAGGACCAGAGCTGCAAGAGGGATAGGGAGATGTGTTGGGAAAATGCCAATTGCAGCTTGGCTTCAAATTCTACTGACAATCATCACCAAATGAAGAGAATTTAGTTAAAAGGCTTAAGGCAATTTTTAATAAAGAGGCAAAGGAGCAATTTACTGGAATTGTGCAGAAGTTTAAGAGGGGTTGTGATGGGGTTTTTTTGTGTTTGGTTACAGCTTGAGGGGTTTAGAGAGAAAGACGGATGGCTTGGAGATTAAAATGAGTTTTCTAGTCTAATTGCACCCAGCTCCAACTTCCAGACACTAAGCCTTGTTGGACCATTGACTGCAAAGTTGAAGAGCCTGATATGAAAGCATTTCTTCCCATCCAAGCACTTATGTAATCTCCACCTTTATCAAGCCTAATAAAAATAATGTTTTCTTAAATCTTCCATGAAGCCTATTTTTCAGCTTCTTAATCATTCCTACTGGCCTGAGAAAGTTCAGTTCCCTAATGTCTCTCCTGAGACATCATCTCTCACAGCCAGAATAAACAGCCTGTGAGACAGCATCTGGAGTTTACCAGCTCCTGCTCTTTCTGAGCAGTGCCAGCTGCTCACAAAGGAGGAGACGAAGACCTGCCTCAGGACACACAATTCTCAGGCAGCAAGAAAAACTGGAAGAAAGCACAGGATATAGGCATGTGTGCCTCTAGCTCCTCAGTAGGTGGATGTCGGGCTGTGCTTCCCAGAGTCCAAGCCAGAAGCCCTGGTAGTTCCTGCTGCCCACTTATACTGATGTGCACCTTCCCTGGCTATTTGCATGTAACGGCTGGACAAGGAGCAGACCTTTCCTACACTAGACTTCAGCTCTGATTTTCCAGACCAGAGGCATTTTATGGTACCTCTCATCCATTCAAAGGGCAGCTTTGAAGCTGGTGCCCTTCTCAGACCTTCCTTCCCTGGTAGCTAAGTAGCTGAAGAACAGGATCATCTGGTCTTCACTTGTCACTCCCTTATTCAGGCATCCAAAGATACACGGTACACTTGTTTTACTGACCACTACTCAGAACAACGACCTCACGTTCAGTCGCAGGACAGAGCCTCTGCCCTGACCATCCTGCAAATGCACATACTGCAAACCTGTCTACAGTGTATTCCTGGGTATATAAACCTTATATTTGGTCATATTAAAACATGATCCTAACCAACTATCCAAGCCTTGGGTGACATGGTTTAGTGCAGGGCATCCCTGCCCGTGGTGGAGGGATTGGAACTCGATGATCTTGAGGTCCTTTTCAACCCAAATCATTCTATGATTCTATGAAATGGCTGTGTATCAGCAACATATCTCCTGATTACATCCTCTGCCTGTATCATCTCCAAACTTTATCAGAAACTATCTCCTTGATCACTGACTAAAAATAAATAGGACCAAGGACCAAATCAGAGCAACATTTTAATGGTAATTCTTTGCCTAACATTTGCCAGTTTGAAGTCTGCAGATATTTTTTGTACAGTTAGATGAAAGGCAAACTAATACAGTAAGTATTCTAATTTGAAATGACAAATGAGATATAGTGAGAGATTGAACAGAAAAAAGCATCACCTGCTTTGCTGAACAAACTGCAATCAAGAAAAGGGGAAAAAATTTTGCCACAATCATTCTGCCTCCACCCACAGTATTATATTATTCTCCCTTATTTTTTTAACTGACTGATTTCCAAGTCTGATGTTTGATTGGGTTTTGTACAGTTCCTCCTAGTTTTTAAATACCTGGCCCACTCAACTCACCTCCCAAATACTGGCACGTCTTTTGCTTTTTCAGCCTTGTAGAACTGCAGTGCTCAAAAATTGTTAAAAATCTCAATGGCAACTCTTGACAAGAGTTTCTGAGACAGCTCTTTAAAATCTCTTGAATGCAAATTCTTCAGACGTGCTGATTTGAAAATCTTCAACTTTAATTAGTGTGTAGAGCTTGTCTTTAATAGCTGTTAATCAACATCCTGAAGTTATTATTAGAAGGAAAATGCCTATGCTACCAACACTGTGCAACAGTAACAATTGAGTGGCTTAATTGTCCAACAACCTGGCCAATTTTCTGTGTTATGACTAGCAAATTACCTCAATAACCCCAACAGATTTCATTAGCACAGCTTCCTAATACACTTCAAAAATTCTCTACCTCTTATAGCTGAGATTTCTGCTCATACCCTTTAATATTGTAATTAATAAATGTAGCTGTTTTCTGTAACCCAGATCATTTCCACTGACAGGACTCTCAGTGAAGCTGATGCTATTTGGACATGTGAGTAAGCTGAAACATTGGTAAAGCACCAACTTTCCTGTGCTGTGCTCCAGTCCTGAATCCTTAACTCCAGCGTGTACTCAAGCTTCCAGAGCAGGAGGTTCAGGAACAGGATGAAAGTTGAGCAGGAGTGAGGTTACTTTCCAAAAGGAAACATGTAGGACAGAATGAGGGGCAGATGCATAACCCCCTCCTTCTTGGATTTGTTCTCCTGTGTAGCTGATAGATACCAGCACTGCATTTTCACTGTCTCCAGCACAGCATGCCTGACCAGTAAGAATCCTAGAATCACAGGATGGTCTGGGTTGGAAAGGACCTTAAAGCTCATCCAGTTCCAACCCTCTGCCATGGATAGCAACACCTTCCACTGGACCAGGCTACTCAAAGCCTCATCCAGCCTGGCCTTTAATGCTGCCAGGGATGGGGCAGACACAACTTCTCTGGATGACTGTCCTCTCTGGTGCAGCCTAAAGACTGTAACTTGGAAATGGAAGAGTACTACTACAGCCACTCTCATAAGTGTGTGCAAAAGTGCTTAGTACATTTTATGACTCATTCGGGAATCAAAATGATACCCTTTCAGTTGCTGGAATCCAGCACTATTCCTTACTTGAATAGCACTATTCCAGCATACAGGTGACACCAACAATTTGTGAAGCAGCAGTCACTTCAGGATTGCTAGCTACCACCAGGGGCAAGCAGGACACTTCAGCTGGATAGGGCAGAAACAGACAGTTCTGTATGAGACAGCATACAGAAGCAAGTTGCTCTGTCTCAGTCTAAGCGGGAATCAAGAAGAGCAGGGATGCACTAGGCACATCTCAGCTATTGCATGCCTGGCCGCACAGAGACCCTCACAGCACAAGAACTATCAAAGTCTCTAACTTAATTGCAAGAAATGCTTGCATACCTTTACCAAAATGAACTTTTGGATGATCTTCCAGTGCATGGGCAACAGGCCAGAAAAAAGGACATTCAGTTCCTCTAGACACAGCTACACTTTCCGAAAACTGAGCTACATGAAACCACCCCACTAAAACTACACGCGGTACAATACGACATGCATCACCAAGTGCACAAGAAGAATGAGAGCTCTTTGGAAAAGTCCTGTAGTACAGCATGAAAAGTGGAAAATTTTCTCAAAGATATGCCAGGCATTAATTCTGTGCTACTGATGACTGTCAGCTGCAGGGAAGGAAGTTACATGGGTTTGTGGCGATGAAAATTTTACAGCAGCTCTAACATTTTTCAAGTTTCAAAGGTTTAAATGTAAATATTCATGATCTCCACAGTGTTTTCCACATCAAATCGATTTTGAATATTTTATCATACAAACCACTACAATTTTACACGAACTTACAAGGAACGCTTACTCGTTCATGAAAGTGGAAAATTTCAACTGCAAGTGTTGGAACGTTGAGAAGATGATGAGCATGAAAACTAAGTATTCTGTAACGGCTGCCTCTTAAAATGTAGACAGCTTAGCTGGGCATGAAAAATGTCATGTCTCTCCTTGGAAATCCCTATGTACTTGTGCCAGGACATTCCTAGTTCTGCTTCAAAGTGTTTCAAGTTCACAATGCAAGATGAAAGCATAGAATCATAGAATCATAGAATAGTTAGGGTTGGAAAGGACCTTAAGATCATCTAGTTTTGACCCCTCACAGAAATCATTCTTGTAGTGTTTAACAGCCACTAAGATATGTAACTAGGCAGAGTCTAAGCACATCAACTGGATTTTCCATTACTTGACAGTAAACTAAATTTGAACGGATATCTCCTATAATGGGGGGAAAAAACCCAACAAAAAATCACACTTGAAACTAACTCTTTCATTTTCTCATTTATACACTCGATAATTGTGAAAGGAGTTAATTTTGAGGAAAATATCCAAATGTTGAAAAATCAGAAGCTACCTGAAATGTCTTTGACTGGTTACACTAAACATATCAATAACATCAAAGAGTTAAAACTAAAACCATGACTAATTCCTGATAAATCACACCTAATGAATAATAACTGCTTAATATACCACATAGAGAGGCAGAAAAATACCAGTACTAGGGACACCCTGGCAGGGAGAATAGCAAATAAAAAAAAGTGCATTTATTTTTACTATCTTCAGTTATCAATTAATAAAATATTACAGTGATGACTCTACAGTATTGATAAACAGGCTAAGAGACAGTGGGTGCAGCAGTATTTAGCAATAGAGCAGATGAATTTACAGAAGAATAATCTTACTTTTCACTGCTAATTGTATAAAGCAGGAGACATCTACCTGTGACAAATACATCTTGAAAACGATGGGACCTCTCCATGTCCAGCCCAAGGTAAGTGTTCGCTCTACCTGTGCTGAGGAATGCATGCTGCAGCCCCTGCCCACTCCACAAGGAAGCACACACAGAGATATGCGAGGAGCTTTCCCTTTCCTGCTCCAAGCTGCAAATGTTTAAAGGGAAACCTTGTTCTAAGAGGCAACTGAGAGTAAGCTCAGAGCACAGATCATGGAGAGAAAACAGCCATTTGATTCAAGAGTGCTCTGCCGATGTTCTCCCCCCTCCCTGTACCAAGTGTTGCTAAGCTCTAATGTTATCTCATGTTCAAAGCTATCTGTAGGCACACTAACCCTTTGTTTCACAGGGCAGCTGAGTTATTTCTATCGAGAAAAAATGAACTGATGCTAGATAGCCTTGGTGACTTAAAAAACATCACCAATATAAAGAGTAAATCCCACTCTAAACCAGTTTTTATCTATGGCACAAAGAAAGGGAAAAAGCACAACCCCATTAGGCTGCAGTTCTTGTGTCAGGGCAGATACTCCCATCAACTAAAAATGAAAGATTTCACCAGAAACTTAGACCAGTCAGACCAACAAGTCCTCAGCATAACTTCCATAGTATTTTCTGTGAAAAAAAAATCTCACTACTGAGCACATGTCTGATAAATAAGGAATATGTATGTGCATGCACTTCATAGATGATCACCCCCCTTCTACAGACAAGGACACCTTTCCTTTCCATACTGTCCTGCTGTATGCATCAGGTACTGTAATCAGGACCAAAAAAAATGTGAAAAGAGGCTTTGTGAAAATTAAAACCCTTGAAACATAAATGAAGCTGTTTAACACCGTAAGTACTAAAGATGATTTGGCAAGCTAATACTACAAATGCATCTTAAAGTATTAAAAATAAGCTGTCATTTAGCACAGTAGCAAGCATTTCTGTGAATAACCCCTGAGACCATGTAAACTTCTTAGACTTAAAGAGAGACAAACAGTTGTGATATCCTTTGTCCCTTACATAGTTAAATGCAAATTCTCCTTTACAGTCATATTCCTGATATCTCCCTGCATACGCAGCTGATACGCCACCTACTGCAAAGCTGAGCTGACAGTCAGAGCAATGCTAGCAGCATTTCCATTCCAACATCGTGCCGGAGCTGAATAAAGGTGCTTTTTTCAAAACTAAAAAGAAAAAATATAATTTTTATTCAAGCTGACAAGAAAAAAGGGAGATAGCTGGCTTTTTGTCCTAGCTTTGATAATGGAGAGAAAAATAAGCAGAAGAGAAAATGAATGCGAAGAAAAACACAGCAACTCCGAAGGCTCTGAGCAAGACAAGGACTATAAAACGTCTCTGATTACTCTGAATGTTGGGGGTTATCTATACATCACACAAAAACAGACACTAACCAAGTATCCAGATTCTTTTCTGGAAGGGATCATAAATGGCAAAATAATGTGCCCGTTTGATGCAGATGGTCATTACTTCATAGACAGAGATGGACTCCTTTTCAGACACATTCTCAACTTCCTACGAAATGGAGAACTTCTTCTACCAGAAGGATTTCGAGAAAATCAACTTTTGGCACAAGAAGCAGATTTTTTCCAGCTTAAGGTACTCTCGGATGCAGTGAAATCAAGGTGGGAGAAGGAACAGCTAGCATCTCGGGAGACTACTTTCCTGGAAATAACTGACAGCCACGACCGGTCACAAGGACTTAGAATCTTTTGTAATGCTCCTGATTTCATTGCAAAAATAAAATCCAGAATTGTACTGGTGTCCAAAAGCAGGCTGGATGGATTTCCAGAGGAGTTTTCTGTATCTTCAAACATTATTCAATTCAAGTACTTCATAAAGTCTGAGAACGGTACACGGCTGGTACTGAAGGAGGACAACACCTTTGTCTGCACCCTGGAAACTCTAAAGTTTGAGGCTATAATGACTGCTTTAAAATGTGGATTCAGATTGCTGACCAGTCTGGATTGTTCGAAAGGGTCAATTGTTCACAGTGATGCACTTCATTTTATCAAGTAATCACAAAACCAAAGGAAACGAGCATGCAGCCAGTAAGCCTTCCGTGACCTGCAGTCTCCTGGCATCACAATAATGTATATCTAACTAGCCTTGTACCACAGAGCTGGCGGCTGATCAATTGCTGTGAGCTAATGGTATGTAAATCTCACAATGACATCCATCTCTGGCTTACTTAAGCTAAAAGAAAATTTTATGTCTGAATTTAATAAAAATTATCTACTAAACATTGTAAACACAGACTGAATGCTTTATGCTGTTTGTAATACATGTTTTCTCGATGCTTTCAATCAGAGAGTCCAGTTGAATCTTTGTGTACTTGGGTGATTAACATGCATACACCTAACTGCTCTGCTGAACAGCAAGTAGTGAAAGTATTTTCATATAATAAGCAGGCTTAAAATATGTTTTGCTTATAACAAATTCAGAGTGGATTTTAACTGGAATAAATGATTTAAAATGTTCATTAGTCTTTATGCTAATCTATTGTACTGAATTTGCAAAAATCGAGACTGCAAGAGGGTTTAAGATTAATCAACTTGATTTTAAAGTTAAATGATTTCTCAATTCACTTTAAACTTACAGCTGTGTTATTACATTAACAAAAATTGCCAAGGCACGTAAACCAACCAAATAATGTAAGGAGAGGGGAATTCATTCTATTATGGGAAATGAGTTGAATCTGCAGAGAATGTTAAATTTTCTAATTATATATACATCTCAAATGTCTAATAAAAATATCTGACATAAAGTTTCATGTAACAGGTTTCCAGTAATGAGATCCTACATTGCTGAAGTCACTATTTCCTAACAATCACTTGTGCTTGTAAGGACAGTCGAGTAACAGAGCCCTTGCTTTCCACAATGGCTTACTAAAAGCAAATAGTACTACTAGCTTTGAATAGACCACCTGCTGGCATTTAACAGAATAAATACATTCTCTCTCCCCATCTCCACTACTTATCAAATCTTTTCATTTGAATTTCAAACAAAGCTTTAATATCTTCTATGAAACAACTACATCTAATTTAACTGCAAGGGTTACAAACCAGCCACTCTGCAAAAGCAGAGTGAAAAATCATCACAAGAGGGAGAAAGAATCTGCACTAACTCTAAATTTAAGCTTTGTCCATCACTGAATCCAACTGCTATTCACAGCTCATATGAACCCAAAATTCAAGTAAAATGCTACGAAAGAAAGAAAAAACAACCAAACATAACCAAACATTTTTCCAACTTTCCCAAAACATCAACTTTTATAGAAATAAATGAAACAGTAAGAATGGCAAAAAAATGCAGTACAATCCATACTAGAAGCGACAACCAAGGAAAACAGCTAACACAAAATAGGCTGAGAACAGTTTTATTTCAGCTTTTACGGGGAACAAATCCATCTTTAGTAGTAGTGACTGGGAATGCAAATGCAATCCTGCTTATCCTTCAACATGAAATTCTATTTCACTTGTAACATTTAATGCATGTTGTTAACTATGTCCCTTACAGAGCTGAATTGAGAGAGGAGCAGTGTTTCTCCAGATCAGGCAGCAGTGACTGACATATATTACAGTATGATTTTACCAAATGGGGAAATCCTCTCCAGAATACTCTATCAGAATGAACCCACTGCTTAGAAACAACAAACTTTTCTATCCAGTCCCCATGTTACAGACTTACAGATCATAAAAGACGTGGTTCTAAGTAGAACTTTTCCTAACTGAACTGTTTAAAAATCTCTACATTTCAGGCATATGAGCTCTGGAACTGTTCATGTATCCCAAAACTTCCCTGCATTTGTTCTATTTCATTAACTATGTACAAACAAAAGACATAGCAAAATACAATTCTTTACATACACCATCACTGTGCGTCAGTCTCCCTTCCTTTCCTTTCTGCAAGTTATTTTCAAATTAGCATCTTCAAAAAATTCCTTATTAACCACTAACCTTGTACATACAAGAATCTGTGGGAATTCTGTGAAAAGAAAATGTGAAAATTCCCTTAAAGAAATCCAAAATCCCGCTGATTTTCTACGTCAAGAGACAGAAACACTATTAACATCGAAAAATTACATGAAAAGCCCTTTGTGGACACAATTGTCCACATAATCAAGGAATAAAAGTGACAAGACAATCTGAAAAAGCTCCATAAGTAATTTATAAGTTTTAAAGAAGCATGTTCCCAGAACTGTCAAATATATAGCCTGCAGAAGCACAGCGTCTGGAAGAGCCTGTTGCTCCCAGGATGTCAAATCATCCATTTTCACTTAAACAATTTTGGTTATCACCTTCACCTGTAATGGACCTTTGATTGAGATTTAAAATATCATTACAGTTGAAAAGTACAAAAGAAAAATAGCAACAAATCAGGGTTTTTTTCAGATAAATAATACATGTTAAGGAAAATATATTGTGGTTGCCTGCCTTTCATTTGGGCTCTTAGGATGGCAGACACCAAGGAACTACTAGCACTTGAGTATCGGAAAGCATTACCAGTATTTCCTCTCCTCACTCATGAAAAAAGCAGTAGAGAATTTGACAGTACTACTTTACTGTAGAAAACGCTTTTGGAATATAAGCTATTCACAAGCTCATAATTGCAGGTAAAATTCAAACAATTCGAAACATCCTTTAAGAATATTCTATAGCTATTCTCAAATGATTTCCTGGGAAACTTTTATTTGCCAGGCTCAGAGAACTGACTTCTTTCTTAAGCCTACAAAAGAGAACTTAACACCATTCTTTTTTTTTCCCCAAGTGAAAAATGCACTTTGTAACTGTTCCATGTTAGAGTGTTTTCTAATCATCAGTAAATTCCTGTGTTATCTTTTGCTATTAAAATCGAATGATTCATTACCTTATACACTTTCCACTGATTTTATTACTTTTTTTTTTGTATTTCTGTGCAAATAACCCTGACATCTACAGTACACAGGTAAAGTCATCTGCTGCAACAGTAACTTCAATCTTGTCTTCCCATTTTCATGAGCACTCATGCATTTCTGTAAGTGTCAGGGCTTGAGAGTTTTACATGTCATCCCTGATTTAAGGCACCTCACTCTGCTGTTTGATTCACACAGTAGAAACAAGAAGGAAAACAGGGGTAAAAATAAGTCATTCTCTTCCCTGTTCACATTGAACAAAGCCACACCATACCACTTCAAGCTAGTTAAAAACTTCAATAATTTTTCAAACCAGGATGCGGAGGTGTCTTGCTTTTGTGTAAGAATGAAATGACCACATAAAACCTCCATACTGTGAATAACGTTTGCTTTTTACTCCATAAATAAACTAAATATAACATACTTTGCGTATGTTCAGTCACTCAGGTGGGTATTTGTGTTCCACCACTACAGAGTGTACCAGAAAAGGCAGTAATACTATGACAATAAGAATACTGCACAGCCAAGTGCTTAAGTCAGAAATACGAACAGTTATTGGAACAACATTACTTAAAATATGATGTGCATACAAAGCACTTCTGCCTTCTCTCATTAATTGAATCGCAATGAACCTAGCAGAAGAGTCCTACAAGTATCAGCAAGGAATGACACTTTCCATAATTTCTCTGATGATCTTCAATTGCTTGTGTAGGAGTAAAAAATCCCTCCCCCCCCTTCCCCAAGGAGGCACTTAACCAGCTCCCAGGCTTGGGCAGCTCCACTTGCTTCCCTGATCATTTTCTTGGTTGAGAAAAGGAGCCACCAAGCAGAAAGGACAGAGGGAGTTGAAGGCAGGACTGACCCCCACACACTACAAAAAGAATATTCTTGCCCCTATGAATTCCTTGAAAAAATACAGGTAAATGACAAACTGACCAAAATACCCACACTTGGACATTCACCTTTTCCATCAGTGGAGGAGAAGTCAGGGGCTCTTCTATCACACTTGGCAGTACGCTGGCATGGGTACCAACTATTTGGTTTATTTCTACATAAGGATAAAACCTAAGAGTTTCTGCACTACATCAGACTAAGGTCTGTCTAGCCCAGTGTCCCCTGGTGACTGTGAACTGTTTCCATCCCCTGATCCTCCATATCCCCGAGCAGAACCACTGTTTTTGATCCTTTGACCTTCACATCCTTCCCCTTATCTTGCTTTCCCCCACCCCATCATACAACTACTTTTCACTTTTCCTTACCACACCTTTCCCTTTCACCAGGTGCGTTATTGTGCTTTGTCAGGGATGCCTAGGTAAGAATATAAACCCAGATAAAAAAACATATAAGATGTTTCCTTGAAGCACTTCCTCAGTCTCCAGCCATTTACTGCCCAGCGCCTTGTAGAGCCAGATGTGGTTTCTGGAGGTAGCCCTGATGCTGTGAAACGCGCAACCTGCACAAGGTCGAATTATAGCTCCAGCTGTACCTTCAGTACCAGCTCACTCACTGACCAGTGCTTCACAGCATCATAATTGCGCTATTGACATTTTCACTCATGTCTTATTTTTAACTGCCTTTTTACATTTGTACCTATTACAACTGTGTAAGTGACAACTGGTCACTTTTTTTCTACAGTAGATAAGATTTTTCTAGATCCTAAAGGTGAAAAAAAATTGCATCATCATTTGCAGGAATCAGTGGTACTGTTATTTTCACCTCTTACAAGCATTGCAAGGTTTATATTCACTAAGATGCGAACAGCTGAAGAAAATGATCTTCCTCCTCCTCTCCCCATTAGTATACAAGCAGAATAAGGGCAGGCAACAAATACTACAATTTAATAATGGCAGTGCCTCATCCATGAATTTATTTGGGTAGAAGTGTCATGTTGCACTGATTCTGTTAACTTTTGAATCAGGACTGGGGATGAAGGGGACGAGTTAACTTGGGTCTATGACAAAGTAAGTATTATTTTCTTCAGTTAGAACTGCTTCATCTTTGATAAGTAAGTATTGCCTAACCCTAATTTCATCTCCTGTCCTGCAACAAAGGACAGAAATTACTAGATTGACAGGGAAGAGACTACTAGTTATAAACCTGAAGGCGTTTTCGTATGAAGAGATAGGCTTGTGTAATTCAGAAAGTCAAAACAAGAGCCATCGATATGGCACAAGAAACTTAAGATCAGAAAATTAACATTATGGGTTTTAATTACTTTTGAAATAGACGTTCTCCAAGTCCTCTGTGCTGGTATATCACAGAGACCACTGTCGCAAAACACTGCCACTATAAACTATCATCATTCACAATAAAATGCCAGAAAACACCAAGCACAGCAAGGACTGGGGAAAGGAGGGAGACGTTATGATGACACCTGAGGAACGTGGATGAGCGAGCACTCGGAAAAAGAAAGCGCAGCTCGCTTGCTTTCTGAAGGAAATTGCATAATATCCTGTGGAACTAGACAGTGGATTTCTTTTCCTAAAAATGTGTTTAGTAGGAGTACCACACAGCTAAAGCAACAGTCTCCCGAAAAGCTGTTTCTATCTCTGCTGGTAACAGTTTAACATCATTGCTATTATCATTTAACGCCACACTTGTTCATTTTAAGCTTCAGAAGAGAATATTGCTCTCCCACTCCAGATACAAAACCATTCACAAAGTGGGAACAATAATTACAGCTGTACACAGCAGCTACTAATTTAAAACACTATTAGCACACAACGACATGCAAGCTCAACATGTTAAGGTTCAAAACCAAGTAGTTAGACAATGACTGTTACAAATTTAGCCATTCTGAAGGTTTGTAAACTTCTGATAACAGTAAAAATGACTATGGTATTGCCTTGTTTACTGGTGAAACATAAATGACTTTGGGGGACAGGACTTTGGTTTACAAAGAGTTCATGAACCCACCATCTTTCTGGACTGTAAAGGCGAATTCCACTAGTTCCACCTCAAGCATTATTCATATTATATATAAATATTATATAAATACAAATTACATATATACACATACATATATATTTTATATCATTACACACATATTGATTAAATATATTAATATATGTAAAAATGATATTATGTATACATAATTTTATTATATAGGGGCCTACAAGAAATCCAGAGAGGGACTTTTACAAGGGTATGCACTGACAGGACAAGGGTTAGGCTTTAACTGAGAATGCTTTAAACTGAGACAGAACAGATTTATATTAGATATAAGGAAGAAATTCTTCACTGTGAGGGTGGAGAAAGACTGAGACATAGTTTGCTCAGAGAAACTGTGGCTGCCCCAACTCTGGTAGTGCTCAAGGCCAGGCTGGAAGGGGCTTTGAGCAACCTGGGCTAGTGGAAGGTATCCCTGTCCGTGGCAGCAGGGTTGGAAATCAATGATCTTTAAGGTCTCTTCCAACTCAAACCATTCCGTGGCTTTATCTCAGTTACTTGAAAAATTAGCTGCCTACTGATTTCCAGGATGCATCATTTTGTGCCTTTGACACCACCCCACCCCAAGCTTTCAATAGCAGCTTTGTTCCAGATGTGGAAAACCTGGCCAAAAAGAGGTGGCAGGTTTTCTTGCTTACATCTCCTGAAGGGAGATTTGGTGTACTGTGTGAAGCCATGGCACTTCACCAGCCACAGGAGCACACCAAAGAGATGAGAATTGAGCTTTAAAAGCCCAAGGCTTCTTGTGACGGAAATGCCCAGGGAAGATGAGGATCCAACGGTCTTGCTAAAGCCGTGGGCCTGATACTCAGGGAAGCTTGCAGGGCTGGATTCCCGGAGCAGCGAGGATGGGAAGGAAGCAGTGTGGGGAGAGAGCCTACAGTATCTGAGCACTGGGAGATGATGACGAGTAAGGCAGAGGGTGTCACTAACTGCCACATGAGGGCCTTGGGTTTATGGAGAAGGCAGATGCCAACACAGTGCAACACTGAGGCTGTATAACACAAGTAACATCTAATTAACCTGAAAGCACTATATTAAAACTAATTAAGAAAATAAATAATATACAATTCTTTTGGCTTTTCGTATGTCAGGTTTCAGAAAGACAATTTTCTTTTTTGCAGCAGAAGTCAGAGAAATTCCCATTTTTTAAAAACTGTTAATAGAAAACACTGAGCTACAGATCTACTGCCACAGCTCCACAGAGAGCTGTTTGTTATCTCAAAGGAGGCTCTTGATGTTGTACCATAGTGAACAGATAAAGGAAAAAAAAAGCACAGGTCAGAGATGGATACAGACTCTCTCAATTAGGAAGAAAAAAATAAGCAAACAAACTGGCAATGAACAGGCAAAGCATCAAAAAAACGTAAACAGAAGCAACTCTAACACCAAACCCAACCATTTATTGCCTCTCTACTACTTAAAGCCTTTGGCAAGTATTAGAGACAAAGTAGTACATTTTATCCGTGCTGAAACTGGTAATTTCAGAGGAGCCTGGAAGCCAGGCTGGTAAGAATCAGCTGAAGAGAGAAAAAGGCACTCTTGGGTTAAGAGTGTTATCAATACTAACTTTATCTAAGGCCTGCAGCATTGCCATGTCTTGTGGTATTTCCAAAACATTTTCTAAAATGAACAGTAAATAATGTTCTTTCCCAACAGGGCATAAATCTAACATGTAGGCTATTTTATGCCCTCTCACATGATGATAAAAGTCCATCTCTGTAAGACTTTTCTGCCAAGCACAAATGATGACTTTAGAGTTTACTCACAGCATATAGAAATCCCTAAGACAACCTCCATGAGTAAGACAACATGCTGTGGCACAGCTACTCACTGCTCCAGCTCCTGTATCACCATGGCTGTTGGCACGATACTGGGGCTGGAAAAGCCTTATAACTGAGGAAGAACACAAAATGAGCTCTGGTAGATTGTTTCCACACTCAAGCATGCAGAAAGCTCAAGTCAACTGTGCTGCAGCCTCCAATGCTCTTGCAGCTGCAGCTAGCAAAGGCAGAGGTGAATGACTATACACAACATCAGAAGAGCTGCTCTTTGCCTTCACTGCCTTCCCCCTCAAAAAGTTACTTCCATGGTTAAAAAGAAGATACTTCAACTATCCCTGATGCAAGCTGTGTAACATAGGGAAGCAGAGCCTGAGAGTAACAGTACTAGATAAGACTACAGGTCTGCTTTGCTCAGCATCATGACTCCAGCAAAGTGGCCAAAAGCAAACACCTATGAAGAAGCCTAAGGACAGTGCAGCCATGTATGATTCTTCCGCTGGTTTTATGGCTTAAACCATGACAGCAACCCAGTGTCAACCAGGCTTTTGTGGCTTGGGATCTCTTAAATCAGATGTCCTCCTAAGCTTAGACCCTTTCACAGATTTTCTTTCACATACCTCTTTGGTTCCCCGAAGGTCATGTAAGACTTTAGCAAATACCACCTATGAATTCACATCTTCTGGCAAAGAATTCAATAGCTCAATTACATCCTGAATGCAGAACCACCTTTTTATTTACTTTGAAACTACCTCCTGCTAGCTTTACATCAGCTACATGCCAGTTTTGCACAAGTCAATGCAGCAAGCATTTGATCTCCTCCTGCCCCTTTGATCCATCATTCAAGACTCTAATTTGCAATATTGCAAAGGTCTGAACCCATCAGATGTGATCATACTAGCAGGTGGGTGAGCTGCAATGTTCAGCAAAATCCCTCTCAGAAGACAAACTCAAACACATTTGTGGAGTTGTGATGCTAGACACAGCTGAAATTCATGGGATTTCTCAAGAGCCAGAAGGAAAGACCAAGAACCCTGATACAAGCCAACAGCACACTTCTGCTTGTTGCAGTACTTCAACAAGCTGGACAAAGACATCACTGAAGGACCGCACAGGTTTCTGGGATTGACTCCCATTGACTTATACTGGGGACTGTTCCTAGGATAGAGGCTGCATGACAACACATACACCAGTGCCGCTCAGGCAAATATAAGTGTTAGAATATTCCTTCAGTATACTAAAATAAATAGCCAGTCCTTAAGAACATGAAGGCCACTCAAAGGCAAGTTCTTAAAAAATTTAACTTCAGTTAGCATTGACCTACATTAAATCCACATCGTTTTTGCTGTTCTACCAGTGAACCTTCCCTGTTTCTCCACCATATTTATTATAACTAGTATATCTAATATATATAATTATATATGTATTATATATATTTATTACATATGGCAGGGGGGTTGGAACTAGATGATTTTTAAGGCCTTTTCCAACCCAAACTACTCTATGACTCCACGATTCTTTATATATATACTATATGTATTATAATCAGTATGATAGACACTGGGTACATACACCTTAAAGCAGGAACTGTTGCTTCTTTGTGTGTCTTAACAGCTACAAATGGAGTCTCATTACTCATTATGGCTCCTGGAAAACTACTGGGAAGCTTGTACTTTAAGTTTTGTTGCATTTACTTGCCAACAAAACAAGTTATAATTTCAAGACAAAAGTCTTTCTGTGGCTTGAAAATGGCAGACTGCATAACTAAGTTATCTCCAACACGGAGTTGCAAGCTAGTATTTAAATTAAGAATTACTGGTTTATCCCTCCTGATAATTTTTCAGTTAGAATTTCACTTTCAAAGTGAAATTAATATGTTAACTGTTTTAAAGAAAATCAAATGTGCATTTAGGAGCTCTACAGAGTCCTGTGTCCTAATGTCAGAACTCTGTGCCTTTAACAAAAAATCACTGATTTTACCACTTGCAGTTCAGTGTTTACCAATGTGCTTACACTGAATTTCAAATATTCTGATACATGTACAATCAACAACTTGATTGCAACATCAAAAAATGAAGCAAGTGTCATCTAAGGACAATTCAAGTGTGTATTTGTCTCTGTAAGTGCACATTAACAATTGGCAACATTTTAATACTAGATTCACACTGTACTGTCTGCAGCAGCTCAGATAATTTATTCCTTTTAACCAAAGGAAATCCAGAAATGATACCAACGGTGCTTCTCCCTTCACTAGGAGGCACTTGTACTGCTCACTAGCAGGTTTAGGGAAAAGAGATGACTAACACCTCATCCTAACACACATTAAGTACTGAAGGCTGCTATTTGCTATAAACTTACATCAGAGACTTTAAGAGATGAAATCTGGATACATCAGGAATTCAACTGGCTTGAAGAAGGTTCTGGAATTTCAACTAGTAGATTGCACATAACGCTCCCTGATGCACAAATTCTTGAAAGAAGATGCATCTGCACATTGTGTACACAGCTGATACACCTCCCCACACATCTCCCTCCCCCCAAAAGCAATGCTGTGATTTCAGTACTACTTTCTCAAAGCTTAGGTAACATGATAATCAATTGCTGCCTGCGCAACTTTCACTTACGCACTTGCACAAGGACAGTACCTAGTTACATTTGCTCTTACGTGAGAAGGCATTTCTTTACTTCATTCTTAACACGCTACACAGGGTCACAACAGCAGCTTCTGGGTTTTTTTTATTTGGGGAGACATGAGGAGCATGTCACACTTCATCTGTCATGAACGACGGGTATTCACAACTTTTGTCACCTCCAATAGCACCTAGAGGCAGGTGCAAGCAAAGCCATATGCAAACAGGAACTACTTATACATATCTGAATTTAAATCACTTGATCATCATCATATAGGAACAAGCAAAGCCAATTCGCCAATTCGCATTTCTCTTTTCCATTAGCTGAGTGTGCAATTTGCTGCACACCTTTCTCATCTGACAGAAACCAGCCTTCAGGCACTAAAGAATACTGGCTGAATCTCCAAGCGCTGTTTATCACAAGCACTAATCAAATAGGATTTCTGTATGGAAAAAGTGACCTAAAATGATGCGAAAGGAGCTCAAACTTAGTTTCAGTAAATTTGTTCCACATGTATCTTAATTCCTTAATATTTTGATCACAATCATAGCATCATTCAAGATATTATGGATACTTAAGGTTTACATGGGCTCAACGAACAGGGATATTTCAAGGAAGGAAAATCCATGAGGACCTGTTAAATAAAACTCATTCACCCCTCGCTCAGGATCTGTCTGAGCTGTGAATCATTAAAGGCTAGAAGTACTTTGGGGGAGGTATCACTGTGTTTTCACATCATTCTTACACTCTTCCCAAGGCATCTGCTATTGACCACCACCAAGGACAAGATACCACCTAGCCAACCTTTGGAATGGCCCAGGATCACATCATCTCTCTTCAAATGATGTCAAGCAGAATAGCAGTGCTGGTACTATCTCACCTTTTGGAAAGTGGTTTATAACCATCATGACAATAAATGTGATTTAAAATGTCACACTTAATACTAACAATTTACAATGTAAAAAATTCTGATGATTTATAGTACCAATATGAAAATGTCAGGGAACTTCTTAAGCATGTAAATCAAAGGATTTCTGAATGTTATTTACCTCCTTTATCTACTATCTAATTACATATAAACCTTACATATTTTTATTTTAGCAATAGCAGTTGTCTGGGTCTTTTTATACTTAACTGCTACATATACCATCTTTACCTCAAAAGTGCTTATGCAGTTCAAGATAAAGTAGATTAACAGCAAAACGGAGTGCTCCATAACCTGACTTGCTTGAGAGGCAGTTTGGAAAATGTCATCTGAGTTTCATGATGATTTTCAGAAAAAAAAATAAATACACAAGCAAGTGCAACTGATGGCTGAGAGTCCTCATTTAAATGCCGCAGTGTAACCACCTACCATTTACTCAGAAAATGAATCCACAACCAGCCTGATTCCATCAAACAGGTTTAGCACTCATCCTGTCAGCATATTTAAATAGCCTCCAGCATACAGTAATTCATTCTTCTGACCGAAGCAAAAATACAAACAACTAAACATGTGACCATCTTGCACAGTATTTGCAGAACGAGGAGACACTAAGAGTGAAGAGCAGACAATCATTCAAATGCAAACCCAAACAGAATAAAAACTCCAAAAGCAAAGCAAAACCAAGGGTGCCCCCCTACAGCTCAGGGACATCAGAGAAATGCAGAGTAAGCGTCAAAATTCTGATGCATTTTAGCAGTTAATCTCTCAAGATCTGTTTTACCTGAGACGTCTCAAAGCAGTGAGCCTCAGGTTTCAAGTGGGATAAAAGCTAACCTCTAGAAGCAGCCCTTCATAACCTTAAAACTGCACCACGATTAACATATAATCAGTGACCAGATTTCAGTAACTGGGAAAATGGCAAGCTATAAAACACACTGTGGACTCAGTACAAGTCTACAGGCTATAACATTTCTAACACCAGTCTCTTGATATGCTTAAGAAAGTGTAATAAAAAAAAAATCTCAATATTATAAAGGATTCCATCCTAAATAAAAGAAAACCCAAACCTTACTCTTTGCCAGACACAAAGAACACACTTTTGACAATATTTGATGCTGCAATGAAATTCAAATAAAAAATATTAGAAAAAACAAGTATCTCTATGTTAAAGTGACCGAAAAACTACTTTCAAGAAGACATTTTGAAAACTCACTATCATTACTCTTCTGCTTAGGATTTGCCTTTTAAGAAAGGTATGAGGCTCTTCCCAGTCCATCTGCTACCTCTGCCATTACGAGTGCCAACCCACTTCCAATACTATCTAATATGTGTGTATCAGAGGTAATCCTTTAACTAACAAAACTGAGATTTGTCTATATATTTTGTATTAACTGTGTCTAGTTTCTCAGGTTCACGGGCTCTAGCTAACACTGGCACTTTCTTGTGCTAGTACGTTCATGATATTATTGAAACACCTTCTTAACAAAAGCAGAAAAGGGAATTTTTATTAAATACGACTTGACACTGTAAGATTCTTATGCTGTTGTGTACCTATCTGGGAATTTCAGTAATGCAAGCCTAAAGGATTTGGCAGAAGAGGAGTAAGCAGCGGGCTAGGAAAATACAGCCTCAAAGAGAGCTTTGCTCCAGCTGCTGGGGAATCGCACTTGGACATACCTATGTGAGAATAAGACTTTCTGAACTATCTCCTTCAGTGGCTATAAAGGAAGCCTGCACAGACCTGAAATAAAATATTTAGATCTCCCAAGCTGCTACCCTACATGAAATAAGCATGTTGCCCATTTCACACAAAAATACCAATCAAAAGGCAATACTTTAATTTACTCCTCGGAACTGTGTAAAAATCCCAACACTTTTACTGCAGCAACTGCAGTTTGAGAAGCATCCTTAGAATTTTTAACTCTACCCAAGATACCGTTGAACTGACTAATATGTAACTGGGAGGCAATATCGGGGAACTAACCATTTTTAACTCTTTCCAAAGAATTTCTAAGTCTTTCACAAGAATTTCATTTTTATTCGAAAAACTGAATACAGTACAACACTAGAACACTGTCATTTTTTCTGACTGCTTAGTCTGTGCAATTAAGATCAAACAATGAAAGATCTGGAAATTTGCCACAGACTTTCCAATTGAGGGGAAAGAACTCAAACTGAAAAACAGAGTCAATGAACCTAGAAAAAATAAAAAAGTTGAGGAATAAAGAAAATGATCTAAAATAACATTTCAAAGAACATTACATTTCTAAATCTCTCCCTCATAATTTCCCTTCTTTTAAATACAAAAATGTAAGTAATTTAAGCATTTGGTCACAGCAAATGATCAGTTTATGAAGTCATGTTTCAATTTTATGATATTCTACCCTACAAACACAACAAAAAAAAAAAGACTCCTTTTTCTTGAAAAGTAGAACTGAAAAGCTGCAGTCATAATTAATTTCTCAAGTGTTGCAAAGAAAGTGTCCATACTCACCAGTGCTGCTGCTTTCAGATTTTTCTTCTGGTTGGCTTTCTGGAGAAAGAACAAATGAACACAAAAGGAAACATAATGTTTCTGTGTTGATTATGTGAAATGACAAAGTGAGTTGCAAAGCACAGAAAGGTAAATGATGATAAAATCACAATCACTGGGTTTGACTGACGTTTATAAATTTGTTTTCTGAAGGATAATTTGCCACCAGGAAGAAAAAAAATAAAAATCTTTAGTGCCCAAACTCACAACTTCAATGAGAGAACTCCATGACACCTCTGATTGAGCTCTGCAAGAATGAAGTTATACATTTATACAAAATCAGTAGTAGGGTTACGCTTAAGCAATGGATAGTATCCATTTGTCACACTTTGGACAGATTAGTATTATTTTGGGGTATTTAAAAACTAAAAAAAATCAAGGATCTGCTAAAGAATGCTCTTAATTGGCACTGGTGAATTTTTTAATTTGACCAACCTCTTCTCTACCCTTTCTGCAGATCACATAAGAATTCTTCAATCTTTCCCTTTACAAGGACATGTAGTGATAGGACAAAAGGTTCCTTTTAAACAAAAAGAAGGTAAATTTAGATTAGACATTAGGAAGAAATCCTTTTCTGTGAGGGTGTTGAGGAACTGGCATAGGTTGCCCGGAGAAACTGCAGCTGCCCCATCCCTGGTAGTGTTCAAGGCCAGGCTGAACAGAGCTTTGAGCACGCTGGTCTAGTGGAAGGTATTCCTGCCCATGGCGTTGGAACTGGATGATCTTAAGGTCTCTTCTAAATCAAACCATTCTATGATTCTATGATTCCTTCTCTTATAATTTGCCCTGAAATGGTCCTATAGCCCAGCAGCTAGGAAATAAAAACCCCACATCATCAAAAACATTTCCTGCTCCATAGGACAGAGAATATAAGTATGCATGACGAAAAAAAAGAGGCACAAGTGTTGGAAAGTGACTTGCCAAAAGATGATCACACAGGTGAATGGCAGAGTCAGATTCAAAAACAGCTTTCTGCATGAAATTCCAAGCTCACATTTCAAGAAATGGCAGCGAGTGAATATATTTTGGTAAACTGAGTTCTAACACTTACCAAGCCCTATGAAATTAAACCCCTACATAAATTTGTCAGTCTGAAATTTGACTGTTCTTCCTGTATTTCTCCTTTTTACACATCTTCTAAGGTAGAGAATAAAGAAGAACACTTTCATTTATCTGAAACACAGTTTAAAAATGGTAAGATATACTTGTCCCTAGCTTTCAACTCAGACATGTCACAGCTATCATTACAGACTATTTAGTTACAGGCAGGAGTGAATTATTGCTCTAACTCAGTAATTTTTGAGTTCAGTTAGTCTGATCATTTTCTGCCATATACAAACTGGGTATTAACAGAACTGAAAACACGAAATATTTTACAAAACCTCTTTCTTGCCACTGATTCTGTGGCTTTCACATCCTATAGCCTTGTTTTCTCATTGAGATGGCTGACAGACTAAGGACTAATACAAACGGTAAAAGCAGTATCTCACAGACTCTTCTTTCTTTACCAGTAGCTGTCTAAGCAGCTGAAGGCAACATGCTTTCTCAACAAGAAAACATCATTATATGGCCCCTTCTCACCCACGAGGATTCACAAAGCAAGTTAAGATCCCTGCCAGCTTCCAGATATACATGCAGGATAGCCTATTTACAGAAAAACATGTATCTTTTCGTTGAGATTATTTTTTGTGTGCATTTAGCACATTTAGAATAGAATGTTATTACTTAAGCAGTATCCTAACTCAACTGTAACTTGATCAAGGAAACATTTAGTACGCACACATGGGGCAAAGAGGACATTAATGAGGAATGTCCAAACATACTAAGATATCAACCCCTGACTGAACTGAGAAGTACGAAGCAGCTGGATTCAAAACTGTTTCTTTTCAATTCTGCTTCAATGAAAGACTAGCTACCTAAGTAAAGCTACTGCATAAGACATCATACTTCAAAATTGCTAATAGCATCTCTGACTCAAATAACAACAAATGTATATCATGTCTACAGGGGGAGTGCGTGTGCTTGCTCATATGCATCAACAGAATCTGCCCTCAACAACAGAGACAAAGAAAAACAGACAAAATTTAAGCCTTGCAAAAAGTGGCAGTTTTTACCTCATCATTGGACAATTTGTTTTTGTTATGATTAAGTCACGACCATAACAAAGAAGTCTCTCCTTTAAAAATCTCTGTACTAATACAATGAAGAAGGTGAAGGAAGTTGTACTATTGTCTATTAAATATATTTTATCAATGCAGACTACAGCTGCTCAGCCTCCTCCACAACATGCAAGATTCACAGATAAATGTCAGCAAGTTGGTTGGGATATGTTTTGTTGCTGTTTGCAGGGTTGGGTTGTTTTTTCTTGGGGGTGGGGAGGAGATTTATCACAACCAGTGAGACTTAAAGAAATAAAGAAATTTTAAGTCAGTGAATTAGGCAGAAAGCCAATTCTATTCATATCACACTGAGCCTATTCTAACATACCGCATATTTTGTGCATTCAATCTCAATTGTTTAAATTTGTACAGGAATTAACAGCCTGTATTTTTAATAACAAAAATGAAAAGAAAATTAGCTTACCCCTGCCAGCCATCTGAACGCACTTTGCAGTAATTTGTTAAACCTTATAACACTCATATGAAGTAAATAAGTATAATTTCAATCTTTTAGAGATGGAGGAAAGAGATGATGTAAGCAGTCTCAGTTGCTTTCTAAATGGACCATATGTCACAATAATATATACAGAATTTTGCCACATCAAAATGCTGTCTGTAATTAGATTAGCTTGAGTCATATTCTGCTATTCTGATCATGGGTTGCATCTTCTTTATGATCCTCACAAATATTTGGAAATCTGTATAAATGCCAGAGATCTGAAAGGCTGCTGTTGCTTCTCTTTCTTTTGACCATGAGGCTGATATTAAGTTTTCCTCTGCTAACAGTCTGTAAGAGACTGAAGTACACAGAGGAACAAACAAGCATTAAGACAGACCCCAAAGCATTCTGGAGAGTGGAATGTGTGTTTAAGGGACAGCCTGAACAAACAGAGGCAACTGGAAAGTCCTGTTGAAGTAGACAGGTATATATCAAAACTCCTCAGCAGGCCGAGCTAAGATGACAGAACAATGAAGGAGGGATGTTTATTTCCTAAACAGCAGTTTGATGAGAAATTTGAGAAGCTAAACATTCACCTAATAAGACTGGAAGTAATATTACACAGCATCAAGATTCTGAGCACTACATATTTTACTGGAAATAATGAAACATAATTAAAGGAGTAACTGCTTTAACAAAAGAAGGAAACATCCTTCTGGGATTTTTCATAGTGTTTTTTCATTTCGGATTTCTTTAAATGGCTGATATTTCAAAATACAAATACACAAAACATAGAATAAAACCCTCTGAATATTCATTTTCCCTGAAATACAATTGCACATTATACAGTAGGTGTGACTGATAAACTCAGAAAAGGATCCTTTCACATATGAGAAGCTGTATAAAGGAAAAAACCAAAATATCAACCCAAAACAAAGGGAGAATATTCAAAGAGTGTGGGGATTAAGGAGCTGTTCTAAGGTGTACAGACAGAGTTATGTGCATTACTGAACAGGAACACAAAAAAATTTGAATTTCATGAGTTGAGATTCTGAAAGAAGGCTCAGAAAACTGGAGAAGGACGCAATGTTAAGAGACAGCAATCCTCTGTGAAGCATGAAACAGTGAAACAATCCATGCATGAACGCTGCTCAGAAACAAAGGCCTGCTAGTCATTCTGTCAATGGAATTCTCCGAACATTTTGTGCTTTCCACACGATGGAATGAGCATGAAGGAATTTAAAGTCACTGAAATAGGCATTAAGGCAATCCCACTTAAGAAGGGGGAGTTGTGAAGATATATTCAAAACTTCAATAAAATGAGTCATCTCACCCAACTTTACAGAAATAGCTTATACTTTATTTGTGCCTGCAGTGTAAAACCTTCCTCTTCACCCATCAGTCCTTTACAGCTAGGGAAGCAATTGCCTGCCAAGGTCTGTGTTTTCCCAAGTCACATTAGTAGCACATTTTTTCTAAGAATTAGCTCAGTAAGAAACCTGTATCATTACCTATAACATAGCTGCGTTTTTTATTTACATTTAGAGCCAGCAATCCGAAACTACCTGCTGGCAGAAAAATAAAGCAACAGGCAATTAAAGCAGTAACGGAATTAATTTATAACCACAATCACAAAAGTTTGCTGTTAAATGTTTAACAAAAGCATGTCCCCATTCCTTCAACCAAGAATGAAACTGTCAAATTACAGCACTTCCTTATGCCAGGGTGTCTGCCAGTAGGAAGCTCAGAAAAAACCCTCAATTTTAACCAAACATATCCTGTATCAGGCCCCTAGGTAGTTCTTAGCTACATGCACATACGAAAAATCCATTTTCTCCAATACAACATATTGAAATATATGCAAAATGCTTTCCTTTCCTCCCACCCAAAAATTACAGCTATGATAGCTGATGACAAAGATAAGACAAAATGACTGGAAGCACAAATAGCATTGTTGCATAGCAACTGTTGATGTACATATGGTGATGTTTATGGAACAGAATGTAGTTCATATTTAATGCTGAAATAATACTGAAACCAGCCTAGACAGCAAGACCTAGACAGCAAGAGACAACTGTGCTTTGGATCCCTCTGCAGAAGCCACACTTCCCACCAGCTTTGCTAAACTGATGTTCAGGAACACCATGGCAAGTCTTAGTCATTTGCCCAGCAATGAAGACAACGAAAATGTCTCACATGTGCAAACAGCCTTGCAAAGGAAGTAGACAGCTACTTTGCAATTACTACTTTTGGAGTGTATGGTATTCTGTATTATTCATTAGAGCTATTTCAAAAGAGAAATAAAAACAGGGGAAACCCCACAGCTAGTCTAATCAGAAAGTGCACCATGTGTAAAAGCCAGCATAGACCAGATTTTTAATAGTTATCTTGGGGGGAATCCACTTTACCCAGCTTTATATTAGCCTAGATCTACTACACGCTGCAAAAGACCAAGAAATTGCAATTCATTACACTTCAGACACAACAAAAGGCACCTCAAAAGAGACTGCTGCTGTTCATTAACTAATACGGGACCACCGCAGGTTAAGAGGTTTACAGTGTAAGAGCAAAGGGACCTCTTTCAACTACAACAGGTATTAGAAGTTCAGCTAAGACAAAACAAAACCTGCAGAAAATACATTCAGAAGTCTAGAAATTACATCCTGCAGGAAAAACTGAACTGCTTGTCAAATCTGATCTCTTTTGCTTGCTCTACGTGACCTGACGAGACAATGTGAGGTGCTTAATTATCCAGAATAGGTAAATTCCCTGCAGCATCTTCCGAGATTACAAAATATTTCAGAGGTAGCTTTGCTAGCTCTCAGTCATTTTCTGAAACAGCATCCAAAAAAGATGGCCACTACAACACAAGGATCCCAGGATTAGAGAACAGCACACTGAATAATCTTGGGGCTTTTAATGTGCTCAAAAAACAAAAGGGGGGAAGGAAAAAAACCCAAACCAAAACCAAACTAACAAACGCACCACCAAAAAGACCCTTTAGAGATTAAACCCAACTGGTTTATGCCATACGCTCCATTTTAGGTAAGCTCAGTCCTCCAGAAGGGTACTGACTGAGGTCAGCAGTGCATGAAGCTGTTTTTTATTCATATTTCATTTGCATAATTCCTCAAATGCATCCTTCCAGATGCAGCACTAGCCATGCCATCTGCTGTTCCAAACCAGCTTAATCTTTGGCCCACAATTCAAATTGGCATCTTGATATTGTAACATGGTGCAATTTGCAAAAGAAAACGGAACCAGATTTCAAACGCTTTTCACAAAAATATGCTATTTTAATTTGAGGAAAAATACTGGTCTGTGAATGCAAGAATTAATGAATTTCAATTTCCCGTGAGTGCATCTTACTGTGGACTGACTGATGTACAAAGACGTGCAAGTTTTTATTGAGTCTTTTTACATGCTTGATATAATTATAGTGGGTTTTTCCATGTGGACTTTCTGGCATCAAATAGGGTAGCAGACTTTCTTTCAGTTGGGACAGCCATACAGTTTTGTTCCACTCTTCAGACACCATTTTTTTCACACTAGCCATAATTCACTACGAAACTTGTTGAAATTGGCTTTGGAGCTCAAAACATATTGGCAATACATATTTAAACACAAAAGTGTGGCTGCAGGAACATTGGTGTCTGTAAGAAATCTGACTGGAATTCGGAATATCTGTGTCATACTCATCTTTTCAACCAAAAAAAGTCACGCAAGAAAAGCACATTAAAGTTTTTTTTTGATTGTGCTGCCAATGCCAGCTTTAACACAACCCCACATTTTAGCCACTTTGCATTTAAGCAAGTTTCATGAAAACTCACTGACTGCAAGTTATGCTTGCTAACCTCAAGCAAAAACAATTTTGACAGGGTCTACGCTGATTTCATGCTTCATTCCAAACATTTCTAATGTCAGTAACTACCCTTTGCTCCCAATTAATATAATTCCTACTCAACAGGTCCATGGTCCCTGAATAACTTTTTCTAGGTGCTAAGAAATGCAAAATTTTTAGTTGATTACATAAAGATTGGACAGGTTCTAAGTACCTAGAGTTTTCGAGACACTGCTATTACAGATGGTAAACCAGAAATAAATGGGTAACTTCTCGTTACAACATTCTAATGACTTTCATTCTAACTGATGACAAATAGTCCACATTCTAGTTAAGCATATGCAACCACTGCAGCTTAAGCTACCATCAGAGGTTTTCGAAGCAGTACTTTGTATCAAAAGTTGTCTTGGGAATCAAAATTCCATGAGATTTGCATCAAACACACAAAAGTCACCAAATAATGCTAAATACATTTTCACACCTAAAATCTCTTTCTTTCATCAAGCATTCTGAGGTTAAGGCACAGAGAGCTGAAAAAAGATGAGGCATTGCTAAAATGTTTGCAACATTCTTGAAAACTTGCTCCCTATCTCTTTTCACGTTTGTAATCTCTGAATTACAAACTCCAGTATTCTTAGAGTGCTGCAAGTCACACACTCTAAAATACCAGGTTTTTTTAAGTGAGAAGCCAGTAACACAATTACATTAGTTTCAGGGAAGGGGATGATAACAAATGAAAAGTGCCTAAGTTGTAGCATAAAAGCTTGCATTTCTAAACATGCAAGAGCTCAGCTTTCTAAACACAACAGAGACAGCCAAGCTATTTGTGCTTTAGTATCTCAGTGCTCAGCCATTAAATCTCTAAATAGATTTTTAAAAGAAGGTGGTCAAACTTCCTAAGTATTCTAGCTCTGTCCTGGGAGTTAGAATTCTCCTTCCCTCATTTATCTGATAAAACGTCACACTGGCATTACAGCAATTACTTGCCAGCCTATGAACACCTAAAAATCAGAAGGCTGTCATGCTGTAGCTTTCCGCCCCACAGAAGACAGAAGTAGCAGAAAGCATTACTATTATTTGTCTTCTAGGGACACCAAAACTTAAGTGCCTGAAACTGAGATACCTTTTGCAGACAATTAGACATGCTCTGCAGACACCTTCTTTCTGTCTCAGAACATCGAGAACACAACCATGTAATTTCAGTAGAAAACCTTACAGCACACAGGAGCTACACACAAGACAGTCTGCTGAACTTACTGTAGTGTAATATAACCATGTCACAGAATTACAGAATATACTGGAATTGTAACAAATAAGTTGAATTCTAACTTACCAACTGAAGTTTCTGTGAACACGGTTAAGGTCTGTCCTCCCACACTTTGCAAAAGAAATGGATGTTCCCTTGGTGCACTGACTGATGCAGGTTTTCCTCCAATATCATTGATACTTGCAAGCTCTTCATTCAAAGTAAATGACACCTAACAGTCACAATTACCACAGTGTTACTAAACAGACTCAATTACTCAGCTTTATGAGTTATGGGAAACAAAAAGAAAGAAAACACGACTAGTATAGCACATTTTAATTGCAAAAACATAATGAGTGGGATAAGAATCTTACTATATTGAGCTCTCGTTGAAATACAGATTTCAAAGCTTTCATATACTTACTAAAATCTACTCATCTTTTAAAAAAATTGTAAATTACTTCCTCCTGAAATCAGAGAGCAATATGATTTAACTTATTAAAATGTAAAGCATAATAGGTTTCCAGACACTGCTCAGCAGGAATGCTTTAAAATGTTTCACACAGACAGCTGAGTTCCAGAAAAATTGCTAATGTACCACAACAAGTGTCATTAGTCTGAGGACTCCTGAATCACGTGCAGAGGCTTAAATACAGTTCTTGTACTATTATTTACACTGTATGGCCAATACAGAGGCTGAGGACGTAATGGAGCACCTAAAGATTCTGGGTAGCCAGAATCTTTAGGTGCAGGACACAGCAAGAAACCTGAAGAGGGCTATTGCTGGCTGGCTAATGTGCTTTTCCTGGAAGTTCTGCTATAGCCTCATTCTGCTGTGCAGCAACAGGGTCCCTAGGAAGCTACCTCTGCTCATGGGGTTCTTTGCCACATGGCTCTACACGGACTGCAAAATGAGCTCTGTGGCTCTCATCAAGATTTTGGTGTGGAGCTCACTAAAACAGGCAGGCTGGCTCATACTCTAACATAGAAGAGATCAACCAAACATCCAAACCTCCAATAGAACTCTCTCCACTCATTCTTGAAAGGAATTTGGCCAGATAGTCAAACAGCAAATGCAGCTTGCTTCCCTGCCACTTTTTTTGTCCACAGTTTCTTCCAATGCAGTTACAGGCCTACGTGGCATTTGGAGTAATTCTGACTAATGAAACTTCCCTTACCTCCTGTAAAGGATACAGGAAGTTACTCTCATTCACTGAGGCTGCTAATAAAAGCAGTTACCTTTGAATGCATCTTTATTTTGCTTTATATTTAGTAGGACCAAATTCCAAATATATAATAGAATACCTTCTGAAATTGCGAACATTCCATCTCAACTACTTGTGCTTTACTGTCATCCTTCTTAGCTCTGACAGCCTTCTGCACTAACACATCTCAAAATATTTGGAGAGAAGGTTGCTATATGACTGCTGCTACAGATGGGTAAACAAACATAGCAAACAAAGAGACCACAGAAAATCCAGGGACAGAGCTCATATGGGTAGAATTTGCGCCTCCTGATTTTCTGGTACAATGTTTCATTACAGGTGCAGCAAAAAGTATGTGACCAGCATGTTCTAATCATGAAATAGGAAACCAGCATGAATAGACATGAATAGAAACTAGCATGTTCTAAACAATTTTTCAGAATTCAAAATGTAACATCTTCACATCTTCTAAATTCACTATTTAGTAATTACTTACTTCTGTTCTTCCTTGATTTCTGCAAAAGAAAATATTTAATGTTTTAGTTTCCATAATCTAATTCCACAAGTTTCGCTTCCCTGATAAAAAAGCAAATTCAAATTCTAGTTTTGTTACTCATCTTCACTCCTGAGCTGCTTAATATTTTTTTATTTTTGTCATGCTGATGCCCAAGAATAAATGGGAAAAGTCAGCAGGTGAGAACAGAAGCAGCAAAATAGCACACGTAAGTTAAAGAACATCCTCCAGCTAGTTGTGCATATTTCTTGAGTTTAAGAAATCAAACATCACATAACCACTCCCCATTACAATTTCATGTAATATATAATTTATATTCATAATCACTACACAAGCAGGTACCATTCAGGTATCAGAGAAATATGCACAGTATTTGCAAGAAACAGAGTTATGTATTATAAGAGATGCAACATAATCTGTTTTACCACAGGTAACTTCTATAAAATGCAACCAGTAAAGGTACAGTAAAGGCTTACTTGGCAATCCTTAGTTTTCCCACTTCACCTCTTCCTGAAGCTTTACTCCACTGTTGCGACAAATATTTGGGGACCTAAGAAAAGAAGACAGATCTCAAAAAAAGCAGATTTTAAAATTCTGTATAAAGTGTATATGTGTATGTATTTGAATGCTTTTACCCTGACCACTTCAGATTACAGTATGAACTAAATATAGTAGACAATACAGAATCACAGGATGGGTTAAGTTGGAAGGGACCTTAAAGCTCATCTAGTCCAATTCCCCTGCAATGAGCAGGGACATCTTCAACTAGACCAGGTTGCTCGAAGTCCCCTCCAAGCTGGCTTTGAATACTGCCAGGGATGGGACAGCCACTGCTTCTCTGGGCAACCTGTTCCAGGGCCTCAGAGCCCTCACAGTACAGAATTTCTTCCTCATATCTAACCTAAATCTACCCTCTATCACTTTAAAGCCATTCCCCCTTGTCCTGTCACTACAGGCCTTTTTAAAAGTCCCTCTCCAGGTTTCCTGAGGCACCCTTTAGGTATTGGAAGCTGCTTTAAGTTCTCCCCAGAGCCTTCTCTTCTCCAGGCTGAACAAGCCCAACTTTCTCAGCCTGTCTCCAGAAGAGAGGTGCTCCAGACCTCTGAACATCTCTGTGGCCTTCTTCTGGACTTGCTCCAACAGCTCCATGTGCTTCTTATGTTGAGGACACCAGAACCGCAAAGAGTACTTCAGGTGGGGACTCACAAGAGCAGAGGGGCAGGATCACCTCCTTCAAACCTGCTGGTCATGCTCCTTCTGATGCAGGCCAGGATATGGCTGCACAAAGCAGAGGTCAGTGCTGGGATAGGAACAAGCATCCCTGCTTAACCTCATACATCCAAGAAACAAAAGCTGCTCCAAGCTGCAAGGACATACCTCCACAGAAATTCCTTCAGTTACAAAGGTTTTGGCGTCTGCAGCATTGGGTGACCTGGGCTCATAATGGACAGTAAAGGCACCTCCTTTACCAACCAGCAAGCTGGAAGCTGTCTTTCCAAGTAGACCCATTTCTCTTCTTTTCCCATTAATGTACTGAGAGGTGAAATCACAGCCTACCTCTTCACTCTCTGGCCAAAAAAGTATCAGCTGACTACTGCCAGGTGAAGCGCACTCCAAGAGCCAGCGCACTTCCACAGCCAGCCTCAGCGCCTGACTGCTGCTGCCACCGTGTTGTATGTCCACGCTTCTCGGACTCCTACATGCGTCCCAGACGCGATGAGGCACGCATGGCTCTGTGCAGCAGCAACAGCGTTTCTTTTTTCTGGGCAGAGTAATGCCTGGAGAATGTGTCCCATGCTCAACAGAGTTACCCTGGTTCTCCTTACAGACAAGCTTAAAAATGACATTTATCTGTGAAATCAAATAAGTGTTCTGATATAAGGTGCTATTGCTGACGAACACCTGTAAGTCTCAACACTTGTATGAGTGTACAGTTCAAAAGGTGGCCTGCCCAGAGAGGAGTTCCCAGCTCAGCTTGTATGTCCATGCATCCAGCCCTAGCAAGGCACCTCAAGCTTCAAGCACCTTATCCCCAGAGGAACAAGGAACTTGTCTATCTTCTGCACTTCACTGCATGCCATCAAGTTGTAGCCATGTCTACCTTTCCTTGCAAGAATACAGCTCAATCAGTTATAAGCACAGAGCACAATGTTTTGCAGATCACATGGATTTGCAGATCATAGTTTGCCCATCACCACCATTCAGCAATTCTGGCTGTCTTTTCTATGATGGCTGTTTATAAAGACTGGACACAACATATAGCACAACGCAAGACTGGAGCAGTTTTTCCCCTACACACAAGCTATTAGACGTAGAACTACTGCGGCACATCAAGGGATGGAATACAGACCTGAGGCAATATGGGACAATCTCACATCTAGTTTAAATGTAACATGTTCAAGTGATATGAAACCTACAGATTCTTTTCTAAAGGAAAGAGCTAAAAGCAGCCAAAGAGAAGCTACTATTCTTTCTTTCCAATCTCTAATAAACATGCAGCAGTTGTTGTGAGAAGATCATCTTAACGACCTACAGTAGTCTCAGTGCCTAGTAAAAGAGTGACTTACTAAAAGGAAAAACATCTACTGTTCCAATACCACATACTACAGTATTCCAGTACAGGAATTTTCTAACTTTTTTCTTCATATGCTCATGACACATCAGGACAAATCTACAATCTGTGATTTTGCAGCAATGTTCTTTACTGGTACAGAAAAGTTTATTCTGGCTCACACAGTCCACAGCAACTGAAAACATCTGTGCCCATATAGAAAAATTGTGTGAGACACAGACAGTGAGAAAGTACTAAGCTATGCCTCTGGCATTTTCTGTTTCAAGTAGCAAAGAGGTACATCATAGTCTTACACAGAGTTAAAATGAGCTAAGCTCCACTGCACAGCTCAGAAGGCAAAGAGCCTGTTCCAAGAACTTGCTGACAAACAGCAACTTACATTTACCTTCAAAAAAACCTCAGAAAGCATCATAGTACCAGTGCTTAGCACTTTCTCTGCCTCACAGTACCCTATGAAGTGCTGTGGAATAGTTAGAAAAATCTGGAGGTCCTCCATCTGCTTAGCCAAACTTAACGGCAGTCCAGGTATCCATCACGTCCTAACAGTGGGTCAAAACCGCCACAAAAGCACAACAGAAATCCATGAATTGGCACAATCCATCAATAAAGATTTTTTTTTCCCCACAGGTTTCAAAGTGGTAATTTTCTACAGTGGATTTTCTACTGGATTCATGCCAGATCAGGTATCATTTTCTTTCTAAAGCCAAGATAAATGTTATGACATGTGCTCCAACTGACTCAATAGAAATAGTATTATGTGCTCACACCTAATCTGCATCTAATTTATATTGGCAGGTAATAAGGTAGACACACACTGAGTATGAGTGGACAAGGAGGACTGAAGGACTCCCATGCTATTAAAATCACTGACCTGCACATGATGTAGTCAGACAAGGATTTTTTTTCAGATCAAGAGGTTGCAGATAAGTCCTACTTCTTTCAGCTGCAGGGGAAATGGTCTCAAAGAATGCAATTAATAATCTTTCTGCTAGCTTACCTGCAGTCAAGGGCTATGTAGGGGAAGAAACAGGGATAATATGAAGGCCTGTGATCAAAGGATTACGTCTATACACAGATATTTTTGCAAAACCCAGACGGTCCCCTCAAAACCACATGTTGAATTCTGTAGCTCTACATTAGTGGTGTAAAACAGTCACAGGAATGATTAAATAGTCTTATACACTGTAGCTATCTTAATTTGACACTTTCTCTTAGCTTTAGCATAATAGAAGTTTAACATTTGGAGAACAGCTGGGTTTCAAGCTCTTAATACTCCTTGAAAGAGCATACAGAAAACCAGGGTGACCAGCTTTCACAGAACGAGCAGAAAGAATATTCAAAGATCCCACAGCAGGATTTTGAAGAATATATACCCACAGAAAGACTGCCTTGTGGACAGAGCACCTCACATATTAAAAGACTATTAAACATTTTCAAGACAGCTGGCCTCTATTGTGGGATCTGTAGGTAAGAACACTCTTCTCTCAGAAACCCATACAATTTAATCACGAGAAGAAATCTGATGTACCAAGCAGCATCACTCCCAAGACCTCTTCACACTCTGCTTTCTACTTGCTATTCATATCACACAAACACCTGGGCTCCAGTACACCAGGCACCCTGCAGGTAGGATATGACAGGAGGGCCCCTGCTCCACACATCTTTCAGCTTATTCATAGCTTTCTATCTACCTTTGGAACAAAAACCAGAAAGCAGCCCCTCCCAGTAACAAACCACTTCCAATTTTCTGTGTGAAATTTAATCAGTTCTTTCTCTATATAGCAATCCATACGCAGTACGTACATCAGAAACTGAGTAAGGCTGATGCCAGTACCTACGTATTAATTTTCCTTTGAACATCCAAAAAAGAAATTACATAAAGATATCATCTTTCTAAATATAGATCAATGCAACAGATTAAATAAATAAAGAATCAAAACCACCACACAGGGAATAAAAAAAAGTTAACAATTCTAATGGCTAACACCAAATGGGCTTCGCTTTAGCAAAAGTACATAACCAACAGATCTGATAATATTTCCTTATCGAAGCTTTCACTGAGAACACAGAAAAAATATTTGAGCTGCTTTCTGCGTTAGTACTAAAGCAACTCCATTGCGGGTACTTCTTTTTACTGCTCATGCTTCTAAAGATTTGTCACTACATTTTTTATTGCCTGTTAAGTAATCTCTCTGGATTACTTCCTGGGCTGGCACAATATATGCTAAAAGGAAATTAAATAAACCAGATTTTTTATTCCATCAGAACTGACTGCTCTCTCCCACAAATGAAGGATAATTCCAGTCTTATTACGCTATACAGAAGAAGAAAAAAAAGTACAGGTGCTACACACTGTTGTGTGTTGAAGGTCCTAGTAACAAGGATGGTTGTTTCCAAGTTCAGGTCTGAAGGAATTCAAAAGATAAAATCCTGCACATCCCTTGCTATGGCTATTAACATTAACAACTTTGTAAAAGTTTTCTGATCATTATTATACAAGGTGGCAGACAGATTATAAATTCAGACCATGTGTACGAAGGATTAGATTAACACTTCCTTGGAAGAGCAATATTTAAGCGTCCCCTTTAGACCAGTTTTCTCAGGCTCTGTGCTGAGTGGCATCAACCATAAGCACACACGTGCCTGAAAACTCCTGTCTTGCTTCAAGAAACACCAAACTGTATCAGCCTAGAAGACAAGCAAGTTCAGGGCCCTCCCGGCCCTGCCTTCAAATGCAGTCAACAGTGGGTGCTTCGGAGAACAGGGAGAACATAAGAAGAAAAGGTATTTCTCCAACATACTCTTGTAATTTCTAGAATCTTTTACTCAGAAACCAAGGGGTATGGAAGCATATTTATTTTTAATCTCTCAATATGATTTTCCCTCCTGAATTTGTCTAATGGCTTTCTGAGCTTCTGTAGTTTTGACATTCACAGCTTCCAAAATTTAACTACACATTGCACAAAATGGTACCACTTTGTTTGCTCTGAGTCCCATCAGATGAACTGACACACCCCTAAGTCATGTGTCCCGAGCTGACCCTTCCCTACTCACTTCTTCCTTATTCACCTGTGACACTACTCAGGTCTTCAGACCTCTGTAAGATTTCCACATCAATTATCTTGCCAGCCTGATAGGTAACAACATATATAGGAGTTCCCTCCATAGCCACCATTCCTTGTTCCTTGGATCATCCCTGGTGCACTTCTCTGCAACTGCTTCTATACAGATTATAGAGGTTCACTTTATAACTTCCACAACAGGGAAGATGAGATCAGAACTATACACAATATTCAAGATACAGGCAACACAATAGTACAAAATTTTCTCTTTTATTCTCTGTATTTTTTGCAATCGTGACTAATGCTGAATCTGCTCATCTGACACGACATTCTTAGGGAGTCATCCACATGTACTGAAAACTTAAGCCTCCTTCTGAATGACAACAACCAGCTGAGAACCAATTCCTGTGTATGTATAATTAGGATAGTTTTTCTCCGTGCATACCAGATTACACTTTTTGACTCTGAATTTCATCTGCAATTTATCATCCTGTCACTCAGTATGTCATGATATACTTCTGCAGCTTTCTGCTGTCAGCTTTCATTTTTACTGTCCTGGATAAGCTGTTACAACTAGAGCACTATGGAGTTCTCATTATGGTTTCACAAAACCAGACATTCAGGTATCAGTACGAAAGAGGAAGCCAGATGTAACAACCCACCCACCAAAAGAACTTTTACAGAGCAAAGCGAGTCTGGAACTCCCCACCATTTTCATGGGCCACAATGAGATATTCTGGTAGCTGAAATATGATTGTGTCGAGCCCTTTACTACCCAGGACCAGTATTTGGGTACTAGCATCTCCCCACAGTCTTTCAAGTTGATGGTCTGAGCCTGTTCCTTATATCTCCAAAACAGGAAGAGGAGGAGACTACTGTTTATCCCCAAACACATCAAACACAGGACTAGAAAAACAGGGGCAAATCCACGGAGGACAAGAAGGGAGACAGGGCACGTATTTCCCCACCCTCAGCTGTGAGTCTCCTCTTTTCTGAACCAGTGCTTGCTGTGCCCAGCAGAAGGGGCCAAGCCATCCTGACAGAAAGCCCCTCAGGAGAGCTGACAAGTTGGCAGTAGCTGCAGCCGTGGCCCTGCACCAGATAGGTGCTTTGACTTTCGTATCTTTTTATAGCACCTTTGCTATAACTGTACTTCTTCAGCACCAAAGTGAGTTGTAGTGATGAGACACGGGCGTTTATTTTCTTAGGGGTTTTGCTGAGGTTTGGTTTTTGTCTTGTTTAACTGGAATGTGAATTTGGGAGCACTCGAACTTTCACCGACTCCCAGAATTTTGAGAAAACAAAAGTTACAGTACCGTGTCCGTTACCCCTACTAAAGCCTAAGCCAAGGACAGCTCGAACGTAGCTCACTCTTCCCTGGGGAGTCCCATGTTAGTGGTAAGTACCCTTGCCCAAGGCAGGCGGACTGTAACTAGATGACCGTCAAGGTCCCTTCCAACCCAAACCATCCTGCGCATCTGTGTACCCCACGAAGACACCGCGTCCCTCTGCTCGCCCAGCTCCGCGTCCACGAGACGGGAAACGGGGGCAACGCAGGCCGGGAACACCGGGCAAGCCTCACAGGGGCAACCCCGGCTCCCGCCGCACCCCAGGCCCGGCCCGGCCCCAGGCCGCGCTGCCACCCGGCCTCTTCCGTGAGACCCGCCAGGCGCCAGCCCGAGCACGGTGTGTGTGGGGTGAGGTAGGCCGAGTCGCCACAGGCCGCGCTGGGCCGGCCCTAGGGTTGCGCCAGGGGCTTCTCACCTTCACCAGCCACATGCCGGTGTTCTGCTTGGCCCCGGTGAGGTCCAGCTCGCCCTTCTCGCTCATGGCGGCGCCGGGATAAGGCGCAGCACGGGGCGGGCGGGCGATACACACGAGCACTTCCTCCGGCTGCCGCGGCACCCGCCCGGCAGCTCACCGCCGGCAGACGGCGGCCTACAGCGGACAAACCTCCCCCGCCCGCGCAGCACGACGGCAGAGAGGTGGGACTCGTGTTCGAGTCCCCGCCCCGGCGCGGT